>BLKR01003135.1:0-159670 GCA_011170035.1 Teleogryllus occipitalis
TCTAATTCGAATATTGGAGAACTGTGAAATTGGACTTGTGTGTTGGTGATTGCAATATCCAATATATCCGGGAATTTGTTATGGTCATGGGGGTAGTGGGTTGGTTCGGGGGAGGGATTATTTGCAATTTTAGATCTGTTATTATTTTACTCAGTTGTCGGCCTGCGGTGTTGGAAGTTCTGCAGCCCCAGTTAACGTTTTTGGCATTGAGGTCGCCAACAACTATTGTAGGCGTGTTTTGTTGGAATAGTGATCGTATATTGGTGCTGTGAATTTTGATTTCAGGAGGTTTGTAGGCTACAATGAGGGTTGTTATTCTATTGTCTAGTGGAAATTTGATGGCTACTGTTTCGATTCCAGGGGTAAGGGGTAAGTTGGTTTGAATGTATGGTACTGATTTTTCTATGAGAATTATAACACCGCCTCCATTAGAGTTTGTTCTGTCTGATCTATGATTATTATATCCGGGTAAATTAAATGTTTCGTTTGGTTTTAAGTGTGTTTCAGTAATGCATGCTAATTTTATATCATTGGCTTTTAGGAAGTACGATAATTCAGTTTTCTTATTTTTGATGCCGTTGGCATTCCAATTTAACAGATTTAGTTTGTTACGGTGCTGCAGGGCCATGACTGCTGTTAAAGTAAGATGACAATGAGGTTTGAATGTTACTGATTATTTCTGGGATGATTGAGTTGATAATGTTGACGATATGAGTTGTAATGGAGTTGATTAGAGAGTATATGAATGCATTATTGTTATTAATATTATCACTATTATTATTATTATTATTATTATTATTATTATTATTATTATAAAAATTTTTGGGGTTTCTATTATTTACTACTGGAGGGTTTTGGTTGGGTTGATAAGGTGGATTAGTGTTGTAGGTTGCTGTTGGGTCGAAAGTGAAGTTAGGGATGCCATTAGTGGGTGGGAGGAATGGGAAATTGTTAGAAGATACGCGAGGTGAAGTGTTATTGTTGGATCTGGTTCTGGGGTTGGTTGTTGGTGGATTTTTGGGCGGGGGTTCTACATTTCTGCTGTGCGTACCGTTTTTTACTGAGCGTAGGTCTCCACCGTGAGCTCCGTTTGGGGGGCGGGGTTCTGTTAGTTTTTTATAGAACGGGCATTCGTCAGAGCGAATGTCTGCACGATGTGAGCCGTTGCAGTTCTTACAGAAAGGGGTTTGCATTTTATTTGGACAATTTACCGAATAGTGATCTTCTGAGCAGTAGATACAGGCTAATTTGTGGTTACAATTGTTGCGAGTATGACCGAAGTCTAGACACCTTAGGCATTGTATTGGTCCTTTGGTTCTTCGTCTTTTTTCTGCTTTCACTTTTAAATTGCAAATTTCAGTTATTTGTAGTACTATGTCAATGCTCTGCTGGCCGTTGAACTCAGCCGCTACAACTGGGATTGGTATATTGTTTTTTTGGAGTCTAGTAACACTGATAAGCGAGGGGTACTTCTCTTTGACGTCCTCGTAGATTTCCTGTAGTGATAATGATTGATGGACATTTTTGAAAACTATGGAGAATTTTTTATTTGCGGGGTCTTTATAAGTGTGGAAATTTCTTTTGGTATTTAACAGATGTTTAATTGTGTTCCTAAAGTCAGTTATTGTTTTGAACATTAACTTTATTCGGTTGTTTACTATGTTCCAGGTGAATTGGTTAGAGATGTTGTTTTTTATTTCTCTATTGAATTCGGATATGTTTGTTATATTGTTCACATAAATTGGTGGGATCTTGACATTTTCATCTTGAATTGGAGTAGAGTTTATGTAATTAAATCTGGAGTCAGGGTCTTTTAGGTTTTCCAAGGGAGCATATCTATTACCAACGGGCACTGCATACACACTATTATCACTGTTGGCTGGTTTTTTAGGAGGATGTTCATTGTTGCCTGGGGGGGTACTGTCACTATGGCCTCTTTTTGCACTGATACTGGTCTTATCACTGCCGTTCATGTTAGCGGGGTCGTGGCTTGCTTGGCCGTTAGGCAGGCCGCTGGCCGCGTTGGTATGACTGACCTTTGTGAATCCTTGTGTTGGGTCGGCGGCTGGGATACCGTTTCCTTGATCGGGGTTAATTGCTTGCAGGTCCTGGCTGGATGCAATGATGTGGTTGAAGGAGCTGCCTGATGAATCTGCGAGGATGTGTTGATCCCCGAGTTGGTCGTAGGCGACTTCCATTTCGGCTGGGTTGTACAGGAGCGCCATGGCTCCCGCTATGCTCTGACCTAGGTCAGGGCTTGGTGGTTGATAGCTGCTATTAATGATGGAAAATCAATAGCACGACTTTAAAACGGTTCACTGCACTTGTGGCGTATAAATAACTGTTTGATACACAAACTTTAATTCACTGCTACTGCACTGATGCACGTTGTAACGTTCTGAGCTGCGCGGAGCACGATGTGAACGGGTCGCTAGCTCAGCGCGGAGTGTTCAATATGTCATGCGGCACGACATCAAATGCTTTAGCAAAATCAATAACTATTGCATCCACTCTTCCCCCTACATCAATTACTTCCGACAAGTCTTGAGTAAGGGAAATAATCTGACTCTCACACGAAAAGCCATTTCTAAAGCCGTGCTGTCCATGAAATAACCATTCTGATTGATCCAAATGATTTCTAATCGAATTAGATAATAATTTTTCAAACAATTTACAGACTACTGACGTAAGACTAACTGGCCTATAATTTTGCACTTCACATTTTGGTCCATTTTTGAAAATTGGCACTATTAAGGCAGATTTCCAATCATCCGGTACACTTTCGTTGTTGATTGATATATTGAAAAGTCTGACCAAATATGGTATTATTGTTTCCCCTGCTATCTTTAACATGTCAGTTGTAATACCATCCGGACCGCAAGACTTACAGTTTTTCATATTTTTCAAATGTGAACGTACTTCCGTTTGATCAATTTTGAATATATGATCCACGTCATTGTGCCCTATGATAATTTGGTTAGCTTTTTGTTTGTATACAGAACAGAAATAATTATTGAATACATTGGCTTTCTCTTCATCGTCTACGATATCTACATTTTGCCATCTTATAGGAGGTGTGTCCTCCTGTTTACCTCGCCGGTGGCGTACAAAGTTAAAAAACTTTGCCCAAGCATTTTCGTTATCATCTAAAATTAACTTAAGATACGATTCTTGCGCAGTTTTCTTTTTATTTTCTACTTCTTTCATAATTTGTTGGAATTTACGTAAATGTGCCTCGCTGCGATGCCTAATATTATACGCTTTTCTCATTTTTCTTTTCAATTTACGAATTTCCGCGTTATAATACACTGGATCTGAATTCTTTTTTATGTACTTGAAAGGAACGAAACACTGCCGAGCTTCCTCAACGATTTCTTTGAATTTCTGCCATATGTTTTCCAATCCCCCTCCTAACTTTTCGAAATCCACATATTTCAGTTTTAGAAAATGCTGCAGCCCATTTATGTCAGCTTTACGATATTGCCATATTCTATTACCGATTTTATCATTTACCCTGCAAATAGTAGCATTTATTTCAGGAATTACGGCCTTGTGATCGCTTATTCCCTAATAACATCGCAGTAGTATAATATGTCCATCGGTCTAATAAGAAAAATATCTAAAATAGAATGTTGACGCGTTGGTTTATCAACAACTTGCGTCATTCCTGCATCCCAAACTAGTTTATTTATTATTAACTGTATTTTTCTATCGCATAGATCACCCTGCCAATTAATGTCACTTAGATTTAAGTCCCCGCCAATAATAATCGGATTGGTTCTATTTAAATTTTCCGCCAGTTCGAGAATCTTCTCAAGAATGGAATAATTACCATTTGGTGGCCTATAACATGCAATAAGATCTATTGTCTGCAAGTTGTCGATTCTTATATCTACTCCTATCATTTCATGCTCAATGCTTTTCCATTTCAAGTTCGCGTTTATACATGGTTTAACTAAAATAAAGACCCCCCCGCCTCTAGTTCCCCTGTCCCGCCGAAATATTTTATAGTCGCTTCGACAGATTTCCGAATCTGATATTTCCTCATTTAGCCATGACTCAGTACCGATCACTACGTCCGCATCACACGCCTCAATTAAGTTCCAAAGCTGAATTTCCTTATTAACAACACTTCGGCAATTTACCTGCAACAGCTTAAGAGCTCCCTTACTCACCCCTAATCCTTTCTCGGAAAACGAATCCCACTTTGGCTGCTCCCCTTCACTTTGCAACGTGCCCCCCTGCAAAGCTCTTCCTCCCGTGGACTTTCTAATCGCTGACGCCGACGCTGCCTCCCTCGCTGTCTCCGCCAATGCTGCCTCTCCCGCTGTCTCCGCCGCTTCCTCCACCGTTGCCGCCGCCGCCGCGTCCATCCCCGCTGTCGCCTCCGTCGCCTTCACCCTCGTCGCCGACACCAAGAATAACAGAATTTACGATGGGACGATTTTCTTTGGATTAATGAATACGTTTATTTCCTAGTTCATCATTCATAAAGGATGTTTATTGCTCTATTATTCATTAACAGAATAAATTTGAATAGAATACCTTTTTGTAGGTGCTTTTGATGAGCAAAAAATCATCAACAATTTACTACGATCAGAAAACTGTAATTTCTATCATTTGGGCTGAAACATAGTAAAAGGAAATGGCCAATTCTATTTCTCTGCATTAAAAGGATGCTAAAACCCAAGTAGAAAGTCATACTTATATTAATAATGAACTAAATGATGAGCGATTTCTTCTCTATGAACGAAAGAAAAAATATAATTGTTAATACACGATTAGTATATAGCCAATACATTTTGAATGGTTTAAGTAGTTCGTACGACTCATTAGATATCTGGCGTCATGCTTATTCTGCCTCAATTCAATTAACCACTCTCGCGCGTAGCCTGCGTGTATACATAAGTAAACAGGTTGTTGGAGATTATGCGAACGGACTCATAAACAGCGAGATAACTGGTTTATTCCTCCGAAGTAGAAAGTTAATTCAGGTGCTAATTCACTTTCACGTTTCGTTAAATTATTAAAACGTTAAATCATTCTGTGAAATTCAGGAGCATACTACGTAAAGGAAAGAGCCGTAACCGTTAGACATAGGCAAGTGCGAATTTTCATTTTTGATCCTTAATACGCTCGTACTTTTAGGTGCTAAAAACGAAAATATTTATCTTTTATTTGCTTAAAAAGTTAAAAAATTATTACTACGACAAAAAAATTTAATACTCATACGAAAACCAGTAATCAATGTCTAGAGAAGTCTCAAAGTAAAACTGACGTCACCTCTTTATTACATATTGCAAAGTTCGTCTGAGAGAAATTCGGGAGATACTCGTGTTATGAGTGAGTTACCGCTTGGAGCGTCATTGCCTGAATTGAGAATAGTGTTAAAATGGTCCTCAGATGTTTTGATTGGAAAAGAACTGGACTCAATCCACTCAATTGGGAAAGTTCCATAGTAACATGTAGTGTGTGACCAACTGGCATGTCTTTCACCATATATCCAAAACCTCCGATATTTTGAACTTGAAATATTTAAAATATTCTTTTATTTATATGAAATGTATGGAAATATGTGATATTTGTTTCGACGAAAATATTTATTTTTATGCAACATAATCAAAATATTTATTTTTAGGTGATGTGAAATTTGTTATATGGGAACTGTGTGGAGCTACTTGTATTTCCTTTAACCTTTACCGGTAAAGGTGGCGCAACTGATGTCGCTGCAGTGTCTCTGACTGGCAGGTCCTAGAGTTCGAGTCCCGACGGTTGCAGGATTTTCGATAGTAGCTTCATAGTTAGATAGAATTCAACCACTGTCTGGATGAGAATTCTTTTCTTTATTTTATTTTACGTCAAAAAAACAGTTAAAACTGCGTATGACGTGCTATGGGGAAAAGTGAATTGTGTGCACATTTTCAAAATTCTGTGATCCCTATACTAAGTCATATACTCCTTGAATTTTGAAAAAAAAAACCTCCCATGTAATAATATCTATTTTCAAGGATAAAAAGGCAATACATTTTGGCTCTTATCCATGTTGCCAATAACACCACCGCGACAACATGGAAACGATAATTTGAATAATTGTATTTTCCACTGAATTCTAGAAGACGTGCACAAAAAATGAAGTTACATTTATGTCCAGAAGCAAACAAGGGGCCATCTCAGCATTTGCTCAATGGATCAGGGAAACTGGACAAAAAACCTGATCGAGATGGGGATCATTGACCCAGAAGATGCGATACAATACTTGTTACATATTATTTAGAATTATTCCATATTGTTTAGAATTTTAGCGCCCGCCTGCTCTAATCGGTAGTTTTCCGTGGTTTCTCCGATCAACACAAGGCGAATGTCGGAGAAGTACCTTAATAAATAGGCCACGGACCACGCGCGTTCTTGTCTTCATCTTCCTTGTATCCTCATCCCTTACTCACCCACACCCACACACTTACACACACGTGTACTGCACTATCCTATATGTTGGGAGACCAGCCGTGGGCTTAGAGCTTTTCCCGTCTGGGCTGTGCCCTGCTGGCGGTAGATACCTAGTTAAGGAAAACCCTGCTAGCCGGCGTGTACATTGGGACCTGATCTCGTCATCTAGTAGTGGAAGATCGCCACCTCCCATGATAAAAACATGTGCTACACTTATGGGACAAATTACTTTATTACCTGATACGTCCAGATAACTAATCAATCTTCCCTACCGCGTTTGTGCGGTGTAGGAGCAAGAAAAGTGCGGCATGAACTCGGTGCACTAGCACAGCGCTATTCCTGTCAGTTTCCTCGCTGCTAAGTGTGGGACCGATGTCGTCAGATTAGACATTATTTATGCCTCCGGGCTACAATTGACGCTTTCTGGGTGACGCTTTCGGGGGACCCCTTTAGTCTGTTAATGCAGGATCAAACCTCTAGGGATCCTGGGGACACACTTGTAATGTAAAATTGTCTCTACGGCCTCCGTCCATAAATGGAATAGAGCAAAATTGAATTCAGAATTTGACAAAAGGAGCTTTCAGGTATCAATACTTTTATTCTACAGATCTTTTCGATCGCCTAGCGAGTCTGAAAATATGTACAGAAATTATATGATTATTGTACACAATAATCTCATAATTCCTTATCATATTTCTAGACTAGCTGTGATGACGATCGATACGCGATTGAAAAGGACTTTAGAATAAAAATATTGATACCTGACTATAGCTTTTCTCAAATTATTAGAACATACAAACCTCACCAGCGATATTGTAAAGCAATTCATAATATATTAGTTTATATTCTACATTAGTTGAATTAAGAAGAGCGTTGTAGACAAAACTTGATAATCAGAAATGTTTGTTCCCGTGTAATAGAAACTATTTTGAATCAAAAACGAACTACAAATTTGATATAATATTCCGTTTGTGAAAATAGCCAAACTCCCACTCCTCTCGCAACTAGCGAAGCGAGGTCCCAAGCAAACGTGCACGGATAATGCTTGACGCCGTTTTTTGATTGATTTTTTTCGTGTATCCGGGCGCGTCAACTGCTTCGGTCATTAGTCTCGTTAGTGTAATGCATGTTTTTTTCTCGGGAGATGGCGGTGATCTTTCCCCGCTGGATGGCGAGATCCGGCGCCGACCTACCGTCGGCTAGTGGGGTTTCCCCCTAACCAGGACTCTCCCACCAGCGGGGCACCGCCTCAGCCGGGACAAGCTCTAAGCTCCCGACCGGTCTCCCGGGGTATGTGGTAGTGGAGTGCATGTTAGTGTAAGTGTGTGTGTAAGGGGAGAGGATAGGACAAGGAAGAGGAAGGACAGATCGCGCGCGGTCCGTGACCCGTTTGATAGGGTACTGCTCCAGCATCCGCCTGGTGTTGGTCGGAGAAACCACGGAAAACTACCGATCAGAGCAGCCGGCCGCTAGAATTCTCCTCCAGACAGCGCCTGAATTCGACCTAGCTGAAAAGCTAGTGTCGAAAATCCTGCCGCCGTGGGGAGTGTAACCTAGGATCTCCCGGTCAGAGGCGCTGCAGTGACATCAGTTGATGCACTGAGCGACCGCTCCCGGTCTTGACGCCGTGTGCTCTTCGCGCAGGTGCAGTGGCAGCCGCTGCTGGAGGAGGTCTTCTCTCGGAACTTCACCGACGAAGACGTCTTCTACGTGCGGGCGCCCGACTACATGCACCGCCTGCAGTCCATGCTGCTGCACTTCCAGCGAAGGTGAGCTCAGCACTTGTTCAAACCCTCTTCCTTCCCAACCAACGTCACCGACAAGGACCATGTCGGAAGGGAAAGGTATTGGGGTGGGGAAAATGGAATAGGAGTTTGGCATGAAACGGTGATTCACGCACGAGTCGAGATTGTCCTCCGAGCGTGGCGAGGACGCTAAAGAGAAGAGTGCGGAAATCACCTCACGTCCGTGTTGCGTGTACTATTTTTGAACACGCTGTGAGCTAACCGTAATGCGTCCAGTACAGAAACATAAATTAAATATCAAATAACTAGAAATACCTTAAGCCCGATATAAACGGTACAGTTTTCGTGCAGATTGGGCGTACAGAAAACGTGCAGTCTAGACTGTACGTTTTCTGCATGAACATGTTTATAATTTTTCGTGCAGAAAGCCTACAGTTTGACGCAAGCTCCTCTAGTGGCAGAATCGTTCACTAACGGTAATCGGCCATTTCGATTTTGAGGTTAGGTGTGTCAAGGTGCGATTGTGTGAAGTGATATATTGTGATAAACTTCCTTTCTCCTAACTCTTGCCTTCTCATTTTTATTCTCTGTACTCCTCATAGTTATTTAACACTAAAGAAAGATCTCAGCCAGAACGCACGCACAGAAATACCGGCACTGAAAGTACTCGGACGGCGCAATTCAGTTGTTTCTCGTCTGACCCCTAGCGGCAGCTTGTGACGATTCTTGCAGAAAAAGTACAGACCTTGTATGCGGACTTTTGGCTTCTGTAATTCTAGTTCAGGGTCGTGAAATTTCTGTACAGAAACCGAATGAGAATCTGCACGAAAACTGTACCGTGTATACCGGACTTTACTTCTACAAAAGTAAATGGATTCCAGTCAGTATCATAATATTTTTGTTTGTAAATAATAAACAAAGACGTCCTCAAGACGAAAGACAATTGCAAATCGTTACCAGATGTTTCGCACACGCTTCACGATGTTTCGCACACTGTGAAAAAATTAACTGTTTTGCGCACGGAAAACAAGCACGAGAAACCGCGGTTTCGAAAACAGAGCGTGTTAAAAAAGTTATTGTGAGGGTGCTTAGGGCGACGCTGCTCCTTAAAAGAGAAAGCTCCTCAACAAGGGAGCGAAAAAGAAAATGCACGCATGACTTGAGTACGTCGACCGAATGCCACTAAACAATCAGCTGTTTCGCATGCGGACAACAAGCATGATGAATCGTTCCGCGTACGCTCGTGTTAAAAAATAATGTCAGAAACCTTGTGGCTTAAATAAACGCAAGGCGAAAAAACATTGTTAGAAGAGAAAAAAATATTGCAAAACGGGAATTTTTTACCATCTTTACTTGACGAGATAGTTTTTTCACAACTGATTCAGTACTTCAACAACGAGATTGCAATATTTTATTGATTAAACAAATATTTAATATGTTAATTAAATTAATAGTATTCAGAAGAGAGCTAATACTTAATTGTGAATATGACTATTGCGTAAATTATATCGGAAAATATCCCCCTTGTAAAAGAAAGTGACCAATATTATCTAAAGCAAACTAGTGACTCGAATATAGTTCACTCTCTAAAAATAGCAGGGAAATAGGGGTAGATTAAATGGCACGGGTTCGAGTTGACGAGTTTACTAAATTGCTTCTAATTACGCCATTTTTGTATCTCTTTCAATTAAAAATGTTTCACTTAATAAACTATACAATTTCAATAATTAACTTTGCAGAAAATAAAAATATAAATGTTAAAAATGGTTTATTTTTTCTAAATTTCAAAGTAAATTGTTTCTATTTTGTCTTGTGAAAGCAATAGGAACTAGGAGACAAAAATGTTTTATGTTTTCTATTTAGGAACTTTGTTTCTTGTATGTCAGCTTTCAATTCCTTCTTTAATCTGCAGAAAATGAAAACAACAATGAATACCTGAAATTTATCGTATGCTTTAAAAAATACAAAAATACCTTTTTTTATATTTGTCCTTCTCTCATTAGCTTAATTACGCTCAACGTACTTCACAACTCACTTGACATACTTCGACGTTTTTCATAATTCTAGCACACGCAGAAAAAAATCCTTCGTACGCCTTCCTTCGGATGGGAAGTAAAGATGGCTGCCCCATGAAGTAGATTTACTGAAAGTAAAAGATCTTCAAGTCTAAAAGAAACATTTGAGCAAAATTGAGATCCGCCTGTTTCGTCGCCCAACATAATACCTCCTTTCTCCGCTAGGTGGTGAAAGAAGCGTAGCGAAATTTGCGTGGTAAGACGGAAGAGCGGGCCTCATGGCCCGAGTCACGCCGCGTAAAATAAGGCATTAACTTAACTAATGCAGTCGACGTATACGACACGATAGAATTCCGCAATCTTTATATAATAGTTATTTAGGTTTCAAGGGCGTTAAGTGTATGTTTTTGCCCCTCAGGCGACTTCCAAACCCTCAGGCGACTTCCAACCCCTCGGGCCAAAGGCCCTCGGCGCAAAAACATCTATTTACACCCGTGATACATACAAAACTTTATGGTTTACTAGTTTGTTGCTGAATTAAACGAGAATTTGAAATATTTTATAATTTTTCTTGCGTCTAAATTGAAAAGATGCATTGTATTCGTCATTTGTCAATATGACATCAGATAAACAAAACAGAGCGTGTATCTAATTACTATTGCATAATCGTTATTGGACTGATTTGTTCGTACAAAATGAAAGAATATAGTGAAGTAGAATGAAAGAATATTGAGTTGGTATTAGAGCAGATAATAAAGTATTCAAAAAGCCCGAGGGCATAAAGAATCAGAAAGGCCCGCAAAGGTATTAACAATACCGTTATGTTTTGTTTCAGGTCCGTAAATACACAGAAATGAACTAGTAAACCATAAAAGAATTTAAAATAGAAATTTATAATTTAAAATAAAATTAAAAATAAGAATGTTAAAATTGCTATACTCTTTCCTGTGAAATGAACGACCTTGTTTTGCATTTTTTAAAGCACTTGAAATTGTGTATTGTGTAATACCTTCATCAGGCGTTACATTTTATAAAACAGAAGAAATAGATAGTAGTAATGCATTTTCGGTATTTCTGTCCTTTGTTACTACACAATAGTAATTTCACTGACGTAAGCATTGAAAAAACGGAAAACTTTCCGAGAGAAGTTGAAACTTCTCATTAGCTTCTCAAACATTTCCGCTCCACAGTTTCCATTTGTCACGCTCGTATTTAACCCCCAGGACTCAAATGGTGGAAATCCTCAATTCTTCCGCTTTTGTGCCACTTCCGTCTCCGTTTCTTCAAACTTTGCTTTGAAACTACGTTCCCCGCAGACGCGTTCAACTTCTGATCTCCTCCGGGAGGCGGGCGTGAAGACAGACGCCTTGTCGCTGTAGCCCTTTCCACGCGAACTTTCAAATGAGCCCTTTGTCGATGGAGGTCGCTTATTAGCGATGTCGTGGAAGTCGTTTGTCAAAGGAAGTTGCTGAACGAAAATAAAAGTGTCTAGTTTTTCAGCGCGCCGCATTCCATTGTGCGCTCTAATGACCGAGCGTCCAAGTGCGCGAATGAAGGGGATTATGAGGCAGAGGTGAAGGAAAATAGAGGACGTGGTCGGGCAGATACCGAATATTTTGAACAAGATTCACTAATATTCCACTGCGGATTCTTTGAAAAATTCAGAATAATGGTCATTATTCATGCGCTTCTAAATATTAAATTAGGATATAGTATGTATGTAAAAGCTTCCTCTGAGGATGATGTAAGAAAAAGGAAAGTAGGAGAAGTGTAAGGCAGATATCGAATATTCTCAAGAATATTCTCCAAATATACAGCTGATTCTTTGAAAAGTCGATTATACTGTCCATTATTCAAGGGTTTGTAAATATTTAATGATATCAGATTCTCTCCTTATAATTCTTCAAGATATGAACACGAACACAAGGAAAAACATTTGAAGAGCTTGTAAATATCTAAACAGTTCTTTTGTCTCAATATTTTAACCCTGCAATCCTCAGATAAATAAGACAATACAACGTTAACAGGTTTGGGAAAAAATAGAAAAACCTTAATTTTGAATCATTTTCTCCTACGATTACTGAAAGCTAAAGTGAAGCACGGTGTATGATACATTCTAATTAAATTATTGCGCACGAAACTAAAGATTGTAAAATCGATTATCCATATGTAATGATCACTTTTGAAAAACAATTGAACAAGGTGCGACTAACTTAAACACAGTTAAAACAGAACTTCTTCAGAAGCATTTTAGGCAGTTCAAAACATGACAACTCGAGTATTAAAAGTAAAAGCTTTGTTAGAAATTTTTCTAGTTAGAGAACATTAAATGGATTGTAGGGAGAATTGCACACATGCAATCCCCTTTTTGAGAACCATTGCTTTGAAATGCTGTATATGTAGGCAAGCGTCTTATATAATGACTACCTTTCCAGTCTCACGATACATGTACTCTCTGAAAAAAAATGTTGTACGACGGACGCCCTGATAAGGAGTATTCAAACATCAGAGTGAAATGCTTCAAAAATGCAATATTTATTAATTATATGATGACCAGATATTTTATTTTCAGGTCAACATTAAACGTTTTGCATTCTTATCCATGTCATAAATCAAAACAAAAGCACTCATAACTACAAAAGAAAATAGAAAAACTCGTGCATCCTAAAAAATCCGTCAAGTATAAATTGTTGATTGTAGCGTTATTTTCCTAGATAAACACACACTACATACATAACACATAATACCTATTTTTTTCTATCGCATTGGTTTCTTCTTCCTAAATTTAAGATAAGACATATCTTGTCTCAAATATCCTCGGTGTAATAATTTACTCATTATTAACTTCTATATTGGTTGCTAATTCTAATGCGAACTAAAATGCATTACTACTTCAAACTGCTTTACTACAGCCTTTAATTCCTTCATTTAAATCTTTATCAGTTTTTTATTAAATATTTTCGTCATTTTCTCAATCCTTATATATCATCAATGCCTCTTGTGACGATACGTTTATGGTACTGTAAAAAATGCTGTTAATTGTCAATTTGTCTACTTTGAGAATAAATTATATTACGCGAGGAAAAATAGGATACGTGTCATCACTTCACATTGTTTTATAATCCTCTACATGGAAGGAGGAAGACAGATTTCAATAGCAGATTTTTATGGAATTATCAAGGCGGAATCACTCTGACGAGTGTGATTGCGAGAATCCAGTGATTCCGAGCGGGTCTGATCGAACTAATGGAAATTGAAATTGTGATGATAGACAACTCAAAGTTTTGGACTCCAAACTGTAACTAACTTACATTCCTTGCTTCCAAATCGAATTGCAGTTCTATGTCTTCTCCCGACCTCATCGTACCAGCAATGTGCAAGTTAAGCTTGTCAATGTTAGAACTTTCAGACAAGTTAGTCTGCCAATGTTCGGACAAACTCAGTACCAGAAGCGAGTTCAGCCACAACTCTTGGTTAAAGTGTCTACACAGGAACATATTTCAGCAAGCTGCATTGTTGTAAACAAACGACCAGTGTAGTAATAACGATCCTGTTGGATTTTTTTTCCTAGGGCTTTTATCCAGTCGACAGCCGGTTGCCCTTTACGTCCCGAAGGGACGCATATTCGACCATACACTAGACAAACACTTGCGGGCTCCTCTGATCTGGAGTCAGCAGAACGCGAGGCCTTCCGCGACAACACACACACAAAGTCAAGGGACAAACAGCCATGCCCACGGCGGGACTCGAACCCGCGACCCTTCGGACCGAAGCGCTGAGTCGGTACTCGCTCTTAGCCACCTCGGCCATCCAGGTCGGCTCCTGTCGAATATACTGGGTTGAATATTTTCACCTCTGTACCATGAAGGACGCAGGGAGCTTTACGAGGAAATTAAGCAACCACAAGTAATAAAACAAAATATGCTGCAGCAAGGGATCAGAAGATAACGGCACGTTCTGCAGTTCGAATCGCGCTCTGAGAAGTAGATTGGTAAAGATAAAGACTAATGGAACACGGACTATCTTCTGATGAAAGTTTGCTGGCCTGCCAGCAATTGGGAAAGGTTTTCGAAAGTTTCGTGGGGGAGAGGGAATCCCATTACGAAAGAAGTTCGTGCAATGAGAACGCCGTAACTTGCCGTTTGAGAAAGAGAGAAATGGTCCGGGAGAGCGAGCGAGATGAAGAGATCTATAAAAAGGGGAACTCCGTTTAACTGTTCGATTCCTTTCTTTAATGACCATGTAGATTCACGAGGCTCGGTGACCATCATGAATGCAGACGAGTAAATTTTTCATTAGGCTAGCAATTATTGATATTTATGGCGATAAAATGTAGATTTATGGCTGAGCAAGCCGATTTATGACCGAGCAAGAGAACGATGCGGTTGTAACTTTCTTACAACCTTTTATGGGGGATGAAATAAAATCAGTTATCAAAAGTGGAATTATATAAGTAATAGTTTAATTAATTTAAAGCGATATAAAACAACTAAATAAATTGCATGATAATACATATTACCTGTTTCAAATTAATTTTCTTCCTGTGTTGATAAGTAAAAATTTAGATTAGATTTATTGTTAAGCAATAGAATTTAGAGACAGAATATCTTAATTTCAGAAATAATTCTCCATTGACATATAACGTAAGTACTCTAGAAATGAATTTAACCTCATTTGCTTTATAGTAAAATAGTAGAATAATAATACAGAATTGTAAAAGAGATTGTAGTGGCGCATGATTACTTACAGCTACATTTTTGGCACATGCTGTACTGACGCCTACTTTACTGACGCCTACTTTACTGACGCCTACTTTACTGACGCCTACTTTACTGACGCCTACTTTACTGACGCCTACTTTACTGACGTCAACTTTACTGGCGCCTACTTTACTGACGCCTACTTTACTGACGCCTACTTTATTGAAGCCCTCTTTATTGACGCCAACTTCACTGACGCTTGCTTTATCGACGCCTACTTTATCGATGTTTACTTTTTTGATATTTTCTATAAGTACACCTTCTTCATCGACGCCTTCTTTACTGACATCTTCTTTATCGACGCCTTGTAAATCGACGGTTGAAAATTGACGCTTGTAAATCGACGCCTTCTTCACTGACACTTAGCCAAATCTTCCTTTCTCCGGCAGGGTGGTGCACAACGCGCTGCTGCTGCTGTTCGCGCGCGACTCGCTGTGGGAGCTGGTGGACGCGAACGCGCTGGCGGGCGAGGCGGGCGGCGGCGCGGGAGCGGGCGACGGCGGCGGCGGAGGCGGAGGCGATGGCGGCGGGGGCCTGGGCGCGGGCCCGGCGGGCGGGCGCGGATCGGGTCCCGGGCCGGGCCCCGCGGGCGCGGGCGGCGGCCGCTACTGGCCCGGCTTCTGCGCACGAGTCACCGTCACGCTCTTCTCGCGCGCCGTCTCCGCGCTCTACCTGCGCCAGTTCGCGCCCGCCGAGGTCGACGCCCTCCGCGAGCAGGTGAGCAACGCCGTCTCCGCCAAAGGAAGCCCAAGGGTCTCACTGCAACCTCACATTCACGAAACTACATTTTTTTGCATTTTTTAAATTTATAACGACTCGGAATCAGAACTTCTTTTTGCATCTTTGGAGAAAACAAACATCGCTGGGTTGGTTTGGTTTGTTTTTTTCGTGTTTCCGGGCGCGTCAACTGCTTTGGTCATTAGTCCCGTTAGTGTAGTGCATGTTTTTTTCTCGGGAGGTGATCTTCCCCCGCTGGATGGCGAGATCCGGCGCCGACCTACCATCGGCTAGTGGGGTTTCCCCCTAACCTGAACTCTCCCACCAGCGGGGCACCGCCCCAACTGGGACAAGCTCTAAGCTCCCGACCGGTCTCCCGGAATATGTAACATCGCTGGGTATGTTTGTATAAAAGTCAGGGCTTCATGTATCTACTACTATTTTTTTCTAGGAGTTTCCCAGCCGACAGCCGGTTACTCTTTACGCCCCGATGGGACGTATATTCAACCATATTCTTAGACACAAACATTCTTGCGGGCTCCTCCGGTCTGGGGTCAGCAGAACGCGATGTCCGTCGCGAGAAGTCATTCATGAGCGACAAGGGAAATCAACCATACCCAAGGCGGGACTCGAACCCGCAACCTTTCGAAGCGCTGACTCGGTACACGCTCTTAGCCACCTCGTGCATCCAGATCGGGACCTACAAATTATGAGTAAAAGGAAGTAAAAGGTAACATATTTGTCTGTTTCCAAACATTTCGTGTATGTAGTTACATGCATACTGCATATAGGCCATATTCCGTTCGCGAGCTGTCGCGCCAAGCTCAGACAGACAAAGGCAGACACACATTCATACGATTACTTATCTCATGGATATAGATTCTCAAAAGTGCAAAACTCTCAAAAATGTAGCAGAAAGAACATAAAGCGTCTCGTTTTGTTGTGTTTAGTTGTATAAATGTAACTCGAAAACCAAGTTCGAAGGGGGTTGTTTGTTCCGGTAACCAGCTATGCCCGATCAAACGTGTAAAAGAACAGAATGATCAAAACGCGCGTAAGTTTTTTTTGTGATTTTTAATGAAACAATGCTTTTTAATGAAATATAAGTATACTATGCCAGAAACGTGATCTTCATTTCTTTTTTTCTGCCTATTGTGCACTTGTATATGTAGAAAAATGATGTTCTCATTTGAAATGATGTATACGAAAACTAATAAAATCAGCGAAAATACCTTCCCAATGAAACAGGTTATCATTTACTTGCTTGCAAAATAGGTGACTTGACAGAGGTTAGTTTTTGCTGCCGGAAGGCTGGGTCGGGTTGGGAAAGCCCGCTCCGTATGCGGCTGGAGCTGAGTTTGCATGTTAATTGGAAGAGTCAACGTTTGTTCTGCGGTTACATCGTGCCGAGGAGAACCGACAGAAATTCACAGTTTGCGGACGTCGTCTCGAGTTCCTTTGTTGTTTCTGTAGCCGCCCGAAACTTTAACTGGACGAGACATCTAACTCAATTACCAAATATGAGATGGGAGGAGGAATATTTGTGACTCCATAAAAGTAAATATCTTTAATTTGAATGGGTGTTTGGAAAAATAGATCAGATGTCGCATTCCACTAACATGCTAATATACATTATTTGATGTAATAATAATAATTATGATTATTATTAACAATATTACTATTATTATAACGTCGTTATTCCTGGCGAGGCTCAGGCCATAAAGCCTGCTCTTACCCTCTAAACGTGTTAAATATTTTTACATTTTCAAAATTACAATTGACGCGTTCGGGCAAAAATAATGATAACTAACATTTCATGTTACGTACGAAAGCGCAATGATTGTGTTAACTAACGGAAATGTGCTGCACCTTAAGTGTGATATCGATGTCATACTATGATATCAATCATATCGATAATTGTACCCAAATGAATTGTCTTTATTTGGAACACAAACGCGATAAATGTCTTCAAAGATATGGTTAGTTTTAATTTGAGGATTAGATCACCTCCTTAACAGCTTCGGACATTTGTTCGTGGCTTTTCTCATGTATCCAAAAATGTTTAATGAAAAATACTATCAATTGGCTGAATTTTGGTAAAAAAATTATCTTTTGTTAGGTATGAAAATTGTTTAATTGTGTTTAGATTGCCTTATTAACAATTTGTATCTAATCGAAGGAAGTTGTGAGGGTAAGAGAAGGGGAAATAATGTTAAGGATAGAATGGAAAATAATGATGTAGCTTTTATCAAATTTAAATAGTGGTGTTAAGATAAAAAGAATATTAAATATTCTTTATACGTTCACGATGGAACGTCATACTCGCGAATTTTGGTGAATAAGCAACTAAGTACCAATCACTTGTTCTTTCACGTTTTCTTCAAATACCTACAATTTTTCTCATGCGTGTCGTTCGTTTTCATTGTTGTAATGTGAGCAAGGGAGACAATTTTTAATCCCTAGGGAGTAAATAAACTATTATCTCCCTAATGCTTCATTTTAGTCCCTAATTTGCTAACAATAAATTATACTTTTTCTTCTTATCGTGAATAAAATACTTTAAATCATAGAGGTGACAATTGGGCTAATCATAGAGGTGCCACTTCGGTCAATCATACAGATGCTACTTGATGTCTATTGATAGTTCTATAAAAAATTATCAAAATCACCAAAAACTTAAATAAAATTAAAATTGAAGTGGTGGGTTCCGTAGAACTCTTCTCTAATGGCAATGCACAGAATTATAATACTATCGTATTGATCTTGTGAAGATTACACTTGTGTTTTCGTAACGTGGCGTCGGGGGGGTTGTCTTCACGATGGAATATGGCACAGCTTGTCGCGTCTTTCTCGGTAGTGTCGCTAGATGTCGCTTGATATGCCGCACTGCTACAGTCGCGATCATGCGACATCTGGCGGCGTGTTCGAGAGTGACGCAAAAAGCCGTGCCATATTCCATCGCGAAGACAAGTTACGAAAACCCACGTATAGTTAGTGAAGAAGAAAGGGGTTACGTGGCACGATGTAGGGCGTAAAATATTCGGATGAGTAAAAGTGGGCGCCTGCCATCGTGCTAGAGTCAAACATCCGTTGCCAAAGCCCTATGAAATGCTGTCACGTCTCCCAAACGTTTAACTGCTCTTTAAAGAGTCTGCACAACAGGCTCAATCCAAAGCGCGTCATTGGTGTCTACCTTCTTTAACTCAACCCAGAGTCTTCGTGAGCCGAATTTCTGTCCCAGACTTCCCTGGGCAGTCTTGTACTTCAGGTGCTCAACCTTCTTGACGCCGTGGCTGCACCTTGCGACTGCACGTCAACCTTTTGTTTCCCGGAGTCCTTTGTCCCTCCTGCTAAAGCTCCCCCTCCCCTCCCGTGCCTGTCCTTCCTTTCCGCCTTGTCCTCGCCGCGCCCGCACTTGCGCGATATTTTTCCTTCCTCCTCCTCGCGCTATTTATTTCCTTCACCTTGGCCCCGGAATAGCCGGCCAGGATAACACGTTTCGCACGCAAAGCAACTTCCGCCCACCAACCCTATCGCCTTCCCCCGCCCTTAAATCTTATCACGCGTTCCGCTCTCCGTATTCCGCCCTTTTCCTTCCTCTCTCTTCCCCCTTCTCCTCCCCATCTTCACGTCCTATCTCTCCCTCGCTATCCTCTACGTGCTTCCGTAACCCACCCTAACCGTTGCCCCCAACTCTCAACCCTCTCTTCCTCCCCACTCCCCTCTCCATTTTCTCGTTGATTGATTGATTGATCATGTTTCCGGGCGCGTCAACTGCTTTGGTCATTAGCCCCGTTAGTGTAGTGCATGTTTTTTCTCGGGAGATGGCGGTGATCTTCACCAACTGGATGTCGAGATCCGGCGCCGACCTACCGTCGGCTAGTGGGGTTTCCCCCTAGCCAGGACTCTCCCACCAGCGGGGCACCGCCCCAGCCGGGACAACCACTAAGCTCCCGACCGGTCTCCCGGAATATGTGATAGTGTAGTGCATGTTAGTGTAAGTGTGTGTGTGTAAGGGGAGAGGATAGGACATGGAAGAGGAAGGACAGATCGCGCGCGGTCCGTGGCCCGTTTGGTAGGGTACTGCTCCGGCATTCGCCTGGTGTTGATCGGAGAAACCACGGACAACTACCGATCAGAGCAGCCGGTCGCTAGAATTCTCCTCCAGACAGCGACTGAATTCGACCTAGCTGGAAAGCTAGTGTCGAAAATCCTGCCGCCGTCAGGACTCGAACCTAGGACCTCCGGGTGAGAGGCGCTGCAGTGACATCAGTTGATGCACTGAGCTACCGCTGCGGGTATTTTTTCGTCTTACCTCATAGTTCTTCTTCTTCATTTCGCCGTCTCCTATTTTCGTCTCTCCCACCGCCCCCTCCCCATCCTCTCTCGCCCTCCACCGCATTCCCCTCCCTTCTGCCCCACCCCCACTCCCTTTGCCGCGCACCGCCGCCGCCGCCGCCGCCGCCGCGCGTACAAAAGCAGCTCCGCGCAAAACTGGACTACCTGGCGCTTTTATTACGTCGTACAATTCGTGGTTTTTTGCAAGCAGGTTTTTTTAAAGGTTGTTACGTACCGTGTCCTCCTGAATGATTTAAAGGTGAACTTAGCCCGTGTGTTTTCAACGCGAATACATTTTCAACGGAGTTTTCGGTCGTTTACAATCACGAACTCGCATCAGTTATGAAGTCTGTTTTATTCATGAGAGTTGGGAATATTCATAACGCGGGCAATGCGGGGTAATAGGAATGGACACGAACGCGTTTGAAGGGTGTTGGGTCCATTTAGACGCGAAATGGGCGAGTTAATGACGATCGGTGACAAGTCAACCCGGAACGAATTTATTTTGCTCACTGAAGCGTTTCAGTGTCAACAATAATGACCCCTAGTCTAAGGTTGCGTAGAAATTTGAGCTGACTTTTTCACAAAACAATGACTAATTTCCTGTTTAAAATCCCTTGAACCGTCACTTGAAAAATGCTTGACATGTTGAGAGCTATTCACATCAGACGTGCACATGACAAATTATGAACTTGCAGAAGGGAAATGATGATTCTGTATTATATACAGTATACGAAAGAGCATAGAAATATATGTTATATGAAATAGCAGACTTAAATTAAGTATAAAATATATAATACCATTATTTCTAAATTTTATATGTACTGCACGTTTATCGGTTAAAAGTTTCAATTCAGAGTTCCACTCCATGTTGTCAGATGAGGTACTCTCTTCCTTAAAATTGGTAATGTATTGCTTGCAGGGAGAAAACGGTAAACGGAAAAAAGAAACATTTTCAGATAACCAAACAAGGATACCAGATAAATTTACCAAATGATACCAAATAAATTTAAAAAAAAAGGATTCTAGGAATTCTTCCGGGAAATGTTTGTATGAATCAATTGTCCGTCAATGCTTAGAAAAATTACACTTAATTCATCTAGCAACAATATCTTTATTAGACGAGCTTCGGGTCCGATTCCCGTTAGAACAATTTTCTGAGTTATTAAAATTACTTTTTACTAATTACGGGGCTAAATGGGTTAATAAAGATCTCTCTGAATATAATAGAAGGGAAGAACTGACAAATGAAACGAAGGAAAGGTTGAGGATAAATTCACTGAAGTGACACTGTGAAAAAAATAAAATCTTGTGGACACACTAGACTCGTATCGACCGATACTATGAACGTAGACTGAAGCTTTGTTATTGTTTCATCATTTTTATTCTACCACTCGCCGAACCATTAAGAGTACATGGAATGTTAGAGCGATATTTGGTGACGAGGGCTACTGTAGTGACACATTTTGAAGACTTCCTTAACTTTGTTTTTCTAGGGCTTTTATCCAGCCAACAGCCGGTTACCCTTTACGTCCCGATGGGACGCATATTCGACTATACACCAGACCAACACACTTGCAGGCTCCTCTGATCTGGAGTCAACAGAACACGAGGCCCTACGCGACAACACATACAAACTCAAGGGGCAATCAACCATGCCCAAGGCGGGACTCGAACCCGCGGCCCTTCGGACCGAAACGCTGAGTCGGTACCCGCTCTTAGCCATCTCGGCCATTCAGGTCGGCTTCTTAACTTTTACAATGTTGAAAATGTGTTACTACAGGAAAGAGAATGTGTTACTACAGGAATTCTTATGTATATTTTTCATGTGATGCTGTGATTTACATACATACAGAATTGCAATTCCCAAAGATAATATGAACTTATTTTATTGTTCAAAGAGACTAATGAAAAAAAGCTTAGTCAGACCTTAATAAAACTACGCTACCTTAATGCGGTTGTTAAAGATTCGATGACGCAAAGAAGACTAAAGTGGGTTGACTTACACTGTGTTCATGACTTTGGGCCTCTTGTTTATTTTCTTCCTCCACCTCGAATTTTGTTCGGATTATCCGAAATTTCGGATTTGCGAGGTTCGGATTAGCGGGGTTCTACTGTACTACGGGGTAGTACAGTAGCGGGGTTCTACTGAGTTGTTCAGTTTTAAGGGCAAATGGAACGATTTTGCGGTCAAATAATAGTTTGTTTGTATTTTATTTTTCATAAATTTCCCTTTTTTTCCCTTTTTAAATTGGCGTTTGAAATATGTTCATATCATTCTTACAAGTATTTTTTTCTTATTTATATGTGAAGTCATCCTTTCAATAAGCTTAGGTTCTGGCTCCAATCCCTTTAGATACTGTTACACAATGCAGCGCATAGCTACTGAAAACTTTGTTACGAAGCTAACAAACATTTAAAACAAACCTCAAAACAAAGTAGTTATTGGAAATTCATTATTCTCATGAGGCACGTTATCGAGCAGGCGTGTTCAGAGGGTTGCATGTTAAAGGTTAAAGCCCATTTCCTGAAAGTTGATATTTTTAATACTAAATTGTTTCTTTCTCAGCTTACATTTGTTGTACGAAATTGAAATTTTAAGTAGTTGTTAATAAAGGTTTCCTACAATTACCGAAACAATTTTATTCTGAATATGTCGGTATTGCCCATTCTACGTAACTTTATTTACTAGAACATGAAATAAATTGCATTATGAGAAAATATTTTTATCCACCAAACAGAAAACATATAATAGTCACCTGCCCTGTGCATACAAGGAGCGATAATCGTGTTCGTGGAAACTGTTCAAAGGGTTGGTTGTCTCGGTAACTAAGTGGTTAGAGCAGCTGGGCGTAAACCAGAAAGCCCGGGTTCGAATTCCGGCCACCAATGCTTTGAACTAATTTAAAAAACAGAAAACATTTTTCAAAACCGTTGTTTCGGTGTTACTATGAGTGACATATCTGCAACCTATAAAATGTTTATGAGCCAAAATTTAATAGGTTCTGAGATTTGTACTCGCACGTTTAACATTGCGAGGAGAGGGCATTCTGAGGTGTCCACTGAGTGTATGTGCGTGCGCAGGTGACGGCGCTGTTCGAGCGGCTGAAGCAGACGCTGGCGGAGCGCGTGCAGCGCTCGGCGTGGCTGGACGAGGCAACGCGCGCCGCGGCGCTGCACAAGCTGCGCGGGCTGCGCGGCCACTTCCTCACCTGGCCGCGCCTCTGGAACGCCTCCTACGCGGAGGCCCTGCTGCGCGACGTGAGTGCCAACTCGCCCCCGCGCCCGCCCCCGCGCCCGCCCCCGCGCCCGCCCCCGCCCCCGCCCCCGCCCCCGCCCCAGCCCCCGCCACCGCCCCCGCCCCCGTCCCCGCCCCCGCCCCCGCCCCTGAGGAACACCCGGTCCACGGGGGGCGTGTAGGCCATATGGGTCGAAACTCAAATAATGTATTTGGTACGCCAGGAAAGTCTCTCCGCAGAGCCACCATGCTGGTGACAGTGTTAGTTATTGATGAGAGTGCTCGTGATAAAAGCAATTAATTATGTCTCCGCGACAGGTGGCTCAATGCATCAGCTGATACGGAGATAGATAGATAGATAGATAGATAGATAGATAGATAGATAGATAGATAGATAGATAGATAGATAGATAGATAGATAGATAGATAGATAGATAGATAGATAGATAATTAAGTTCGCTTTGAGCTAATGCTCGGTGGCAAACATGATTACAACTAGATTTACGATTACAAAACTATTAAAAAATTTACAAATAGAATTACAATTAGAATTGGAGATTGATATTCTAGTTCTAATGAATTTTTAGTTATCTCTAAATTAACTTGTAGCTTATCTAACACTTCATTTCACTACACTACACTGCACTCCCCTCCCCCCACTACACTTTACATCACTTCACTGTCGTCTTTTGATGTCACTGCAGTGCCTCTGACCGAAAAGTCCTAGGTTCGAGTCCCGACGGCGGCAGGAGTTTCGACACTACCTTTCCAGCTAGGCCGAATTCAATCGCTAACTGGAGGAGAATTCTAGCGGCCGGCCGCTCTAATCAGGAGTTTTCCGTGGTTTCTCCGATCAACACAAGGCGAATGCTGGAGCAGTACTGTAACAAATGGGCCACGGGCCGCACCCGGTCTTTCCTTCCTGTTCTTTATCCTATCCTCACCCCTTACTCTCACACTTACACTTACGTGCAATACACTTCCACACATTTCGGGAGGCGATTAGAGGTTGTTCCAGTTGGGGTGGTGCTCCTGGTGGGAGATAGCTGGTTGGGAAAAGCAAAAGCAGATGTGGAGGTGGGCGTAGAATCTCACCATACAGCGGGAAAGGTCACCGTATCTACCCTAGGACACAACATGCACTACACTTACGGGAATAATGACTTCAGAAGTTGCCGCCCCCGAAACAATTATTCAGTCAACAGTCCAGACTACTTGTCCTGATTGTTTTTTAGGTATTCACCGTCTAGAACGTCTCCTGTGCTGAGGTTCTTGTGCGGAATATGAGTGCCGAACTCCCCTCCACCTCCATCTCTCACTAGTTTTCGGTAAACCCCTCCCGGTCCCCTAACTTCGTATTAGCCGTGTGTTGTCTCTGCCTCCGGAAACCCGTAGAATTCATCCTACGTCCAGGCTCTGTTGCACGACGTGAGTGCGCAGCCCAGTGCTCCAGATCCTTGTCTGGAGCATCCTCCACCTTATGATTCAAGCAGGTTCTCCAGAATAACTATCCACGACCTCCTCTTCAGACTACTTATCCTGAATTGTTAGGTATTCACCGCCAGCACCTTCTATGTTGATGTCCGTAGCGGCACATCAGTGGCCAACCCTACCTCGATCTCATATTCGACTTTCCGATAAAACTATCTTCAAAATCGAACTCTTCCTCCTCAATGATCACATGTTCTCACTACTTTTATAAACTTCCTACGTCGAGACCCTCCAGCACGGTATGAGTTCTCAGATCTACCTTCAATCTTCCTTGAGTGATTCTAGTAGAATTTTCTGATGGAAGGTTATCCAATCCTTTCCCAAAGACCAATTTTCTTGTTATCCTCCATTGTATTGAGTTCTCTCTATTTTTTAAAAAGATAATAGAACCCCTCCTACGGCGAGATTATTTCGCAGAAAGAGCGTATTCTGCCCTGTTTTTTATCTTATCCGTTTTCGTATTCGTCAGTCACTGTAAGTGGTTGGATATGGATGTGTTACCCCTCCTCTTAGAACCCCCCGAAACACCTTTTACGTCTGGAGCTTCTTACACGTTGTGAGTACTTACTATCTCGCTGCAGTGCTTCCATTGAGCCCTTCAATTCTTATGACTTCCATGCCCCTTCGCAATCAACCTGCACTGCATGATCTGTCATTGCAAATTCCTACATCGCCTGCGAGAATTCCTGCATTCCTGCGAGAATCTCCTGCACAACGAGTGCGCAGCGCAGTTCTGCCTCCATCCCGTATTTATTCTTGGGTTTTTCTAACGTGGCGGCTGAAGGTAGTATCTCCAAGATGGAATTTGACACTACTTTTTAGTCATTTTTTGTCCAGCCGCTAGAGTCGCTTGATATGCAGCTCTGTTTGATGCGGTCGCAATTATGCGACATCTCTTGCGGCAGGACTGAGAATGACTCAAAAAGTCGTGCCGAATTCCATCTTGAAGATAACACCCTCAGCTGCCTCGTTAGAAAAACCCAAGTACAGCGATACCAGCAGGCTACCAGATACCACCATTTGAGATAATGTCCAACCATCTTCCACCCCACTCCCAAATATCTTATTCTGCGTAGATATGTGCTTCCACATTCTTAGGAAGACTTTATTCTCAGATTTTTCTTACAAGGCATCTGAGGGCAGTATCTCCAAGACGAAATATGGCGCGGCTTTTCGCGTCTTTCTCGATCGTTCCGCTAGAGTCGCTTAATCTGCAGCCCTGCTTGACACGGCCGCGATTATGCGACATCTTGCGGCAGGACCGACAAAGACGCAAAGCGTTGTGCCATAGTCCGTCTTGGAGGTACTATCCTCAAATGCCACGTTAGGAAAACCGAAGTATAGAATACGTCGAGAGTGTGTTCTCCGACGTTCTCAAACCAACATCAGCGCTGTCTGAAGATTTGCCAGATGGAAGGTTAGAAGATCACTTCCCAATTTTCTTCAGAGTTCTTCCTTACCAGCACCTTATGTCTTTTACCACTTGCCTCCAATGCCCAGAATCTTCTGCATGGCATAAATACCCTCTTCTGCTGCTTGGGAGCGTTCCCATGAAAAGGCAGTCAGGCACATTCTTTACTATTTCCTCAATTAACACGTATTTCCATTTCACACCAATGTCTCTATTGTGACTATGAAAATTCAATTAAAAGTTAGTAATTTGGAAATGATATAGGCATTTAATATTGACTGGAAGACCTTTTCCCTGGCTTTGTAAAAATACCAAATGTTTGTTTCTGTATTAATACAACAAACATTTTTATTTCCCATTTTTAAAATGTTTTTAAAGTAATTTAATATGTTTTAAATTATTACATTATATCCCTATAAATATATTCCAAAGTATTAATGCAATTGACACTGTTGCAATGCGGTGTTTAGCATCCCTGCATTAGTGCATGTTCCTTTCTCCCATCCAATTCGCGTTCCGGTAACATTTCACCTGGTTCGTTTCTCTAATACTTTATGCTGCTTTTATTGTTGGATTTTCCCTAGTTGTTCCGCTTGTTTTTACGTCTCCTAATCAGTTATTTTCAGTCATCCATTTCTAATCACTTCCATTAACTTTAATTAGACATTCCTTACATCAATCTGATTATACAAATGCTTAATCTGCCTAATGATTGTAAAAGACGATACTTTTATTCCAACAATTGATACAACTTTGTGGAGTAATTACATCCCTTTGCATGACATTATATCATTACCATGAGTATAATGATATCCAGAAAGAAAAAAACTGGTAAAACGTGCTAAGCTGTTCTTGTTCACTTCGCAGAATTGTCTCTATGACTTCATCAACGCACGCAGGAATCAAGTCAATGTGCTAATTGCTACAGCCACACAGCTTCAACCTAATCATTTAATCGATGCTATTGGCTTCATTTGTCCAGCTACAGAACATTTTTCAATTATCCCCTTGATCCCCAAGGCTATTTCCGACTTCAGATAAGTGAAATTTCAATATTGTCAATTGTACTTTCACTTATTCTGATAATTCCTCCCGCAATAGTTACTCGTAAGAATCTAGATTGAATTTAAAAATGAATCTCTAACGTCATTTATTCTTGATATCATTCACGAAACGATGCTAACTACTTTCAGGTGAATTGATGTTAAATAACACGGTGTACCCAAACATTTGAAAAGTTAAACATAGTATTTGCATTAATAATAAATTGGTGTGTGAACCCATTCGACAAAGTCTAAAAAAAAGAATGTACCCAAGTTGAATCAAGATCTACCCTAATAAATAAAGTAATTCCAATTGATCCTATCCGCACATATCAAAATAATAACATTACATCTTATTTGCTATTGTTGTACCTTGATGCAAGTTATTTTTCGAGATCTATTGGGTTTCTGGTACTCGTTATCCTAGAGTAACACTCGACATTTGAACTGATATACGTGGCTCAGGAGATCAATGGAATGTCACTGCAATGCCTCTGGTCGGGAGGTCCTAGGATTCGTGTCCCGACGGTGACATGATTTTCAAAACTAACGAGATAGCTAAGACTAATTAAGCGGATGTCTGGAGAACAACTCTTGCGGTCGGCTACTCTGATCGGTAGTTTTCCGTGGTTTCTCCAATCATCACCACAGGAATGCCGGAGAAGTACCCTAAGAAACGGAACACGGACCGCACGGGATCTTTCCTTCCCTTTCTGTAACCTATCCTCTCCACTTACTTACACACACTTACTTGTAACTCTACCACACATGCCAAGAGACCAGTCGAGAACCTGAAGCTTGACCTGTTTGGGGCGGTGCCCCGCTGTTGGGAGATACCTGGTGGGGGAAAATCCCGTGACGAAGGGTAGGTCGGCATTGGATCTCACCTTCCAGAGGTGAGAGATCCCCGCTACCGCCAGCGACAAGAAATGTACTACAATCACGGGAACAATGACATTGGCTGTTGACGTGCCGAGAACACTAATCAATCAAATGAAATTAGAATCCATGGCCGCATTTAGCAGTCGCGTTCAGCAGCTAAACCTCCCCAAAAAAATGGATATGAAATTTTTCGAATGAACCCGCATGGGGACACTCGACTAGAAATAGTTCGAGTCCTGACGGCGGCAGGATTTTCGACACTAGCTTTTCAGCTACGTCGAATTCAGTCGCTGTCTGGAGGAGAATTCTAGCGGCCGGCTGCTCTGATCGGTAGTTTTCCGTGGTTTCTCCGACGCAGGCGAATGCCGAACGCCGAGCACCAGGTGAATGCCGGAGCAGTACCCTACCAAACGGACCACGGACCGCGCGTGATCTCTCCTTCCTCTTCCTTGTCCTATCCTCTCCCTCTTACACACACACACACACACACACACACACACACACACACACACACACACTAACATGCACTACACTTCCACATATTCCGTGAGACCGGTCGGGAGCTTAGAGCTTGTCCCGGCTGGGGCGGTGCCCCGCTGGTGGGAGAGTACTGGTTAGGGGGAAACTCCACTAGCCGACGGTAGGTCGGCGCCGGATCTCGCCATCCAGCGGGAGAAGATCACCGCCATCTCCCGAGAAAAACATGCACTACACTAACGGGACTAATGACCAAAGCAGTTGACACGCCCGGAAACACGAAAAAATCAATCAATCGACCGACTAGAAATCGACTAAAAGAAACGCCAACACAGTCACGAACAAATCGGATACTTTTATTTGAGCTGTCGATTCCAGCATTTGAGGCCGAGGATGAGGGCATGCGGGCGTGATGAGTACGGTCATTTTTAACTGTAGTAAAACTGAGCGGATGTACTGAAAAATTGGGGCAACTGTTTAACAAATCGTTGAAAACAAGGGCAAGCAAAAACTGAGCTTTGACTGGACATAAATCTTATTCACATCTGAGTTCCAAGAAAACTCGACGTGCTGACATTACATTTTCAAGATGTACTTCCTTATTTATGTCAGGGTTTCCAAAATATCGTCTCAGTGAGGCCCCTTCCTCTGAGAAAACGTTCACGCGTTCACTTTTAAAGGCAGTGCCCTCGCGTGACCGAATATTCAGTACCTTGATAAAAGAACGTTTTTATGCAAAGGGCTTTGAATGTCACGCACCATTTCTTTCTACACGCACTTTCTGCAGATCTCGTCTGTATTTAGATTGTGAAAATTTAAGCACGGGGAAAAGTTTCTTCAGGTGTGATAAAGCTAATAGCCGGATGATGTTGACGTGTTCTAATACCTCAATTGGTGAGTTACAAAATCTTGCTGATCGTCCTGCGAATTTTATCATGATGGAAATTTTTCTTTTTGTTTACATTTCTCTGCAGAGATTATCTGTGTGCGTGTTTTCGTGATTTATTTTTGAAGATAAAACACAGTTTACTGACAATGTCCTTGATACGTTTTTTAAGTAAAATTAATAACCTTCTGATCGAACAAACGTATTTCATTTAACATTTCATTACTGAAGTTCATTGCCAATGTTACTCTCTATTTAAAATTTATGATTTTTTTAAAATCTATTGTATTCATCGAATGAGTTTACAAGTAACAGAAACAACACATTAACATAAAATATCATTTTCTTCGTGCACAGAATGCTCGTACTGTTAATATTACCCATTTTAATTTCATTGAATAACGAACACTTTAAGCATGAAAAATAATATTATGAATATATATTATCAATTGGAGTCTTTAAAGTGAAAACATAATTCCAAGCTATGCAAGTAGCTTCTGTAGCCAAAGTGTACATTTTCTCTCCTTTACAAATATAGGTTAAGTATTTTTTTGCAATATTTACATTGTGAATATAGATTATACTCGCAGTAGCAACGGCAAAAATCATCTTTATACACTAAACAAGACGGAACTCCGGGGGATAAAAATTGGATTCGGTGTATAATGCTGATCTCCCCAAAAGGTGTCACATACACTTGCCAATGTATAAATGTAACTGAGCCTTGGTAAGAGCAAGAGTAGGTCCGCGTGGTCCTCGTTGGCCAATTCGCGACCAAAAAAAACAAACAAACGAAAAACAAGACGGTACTCAATACGAAAATTCTAAATACTTCTCACATATGTTACACAATTTTTAGGGAATGCCTCAAAATGTGTTTTACAATTTTCACTCTATATTTCCGTTCTGATATTTTGAAATTTTTCTTTCAGGTACATGTTGATCCAGAAAACTTTTTTAACAACGTGATTAGTCGGTATCGACAAATGCGGAAGATTCCACCCGATATCCTAGAGAATCCAGTGTCAGAGAAAAAGTAAGATGTATCTTCTCGTTATGACATATGAGAGTAGTATGTGTTGTGCAATGTGTGAAAATATATTATCTTCCTCTGCAGATGGGCCTATCCGTTCGTAGTCAACGCCTTCTACGTTCGCTCCATCAACAGCATGGGTAAGTAGAAAATATCTTATACCTCACTCCCATTTAATATTCCTTTTTACTTTATTGCACTTACTAACGTAAGAAGAGAAAGTATTGTAATCGTGCGTCGGAGAATTTTCGACCCCAAAACTCTTACTGCTGGGCCATGGTAACGAAAAAGAGGATAAATTCATTTGCTAAATAGAAGGAAAAAATTCCTAACACGTGGTGTAGCCACAATCCATAATTGGTGAGTCCTTGATACCGAAAAATCGATTGATGGCAAAACGTCCGTCTGTCCGTCCGTCTGTCCGTCTGTCCGTCTGTCCATCTGTTCGTCTGTCCGTCCGTCTGTCGGTCCTTCTGTAGGTCCGTCTGTCGGTCCCATCTTAGACCTTGGGGTACTCCCTGGCTTAGGTGGCTCAGGACATCGACAGACTTATCACTGCAGTGCCTTCCACCGGGAGGTCCTAGAGTTTGCGTTCCGACGGAGGCAGTATTTTCGACACAAAATAGATAGATAGGTCGAATTCAGCCGCTGTCTGGAGCAGAATTCTAGCGGCCAGCTGCTCTGATCGGTACTTTTGCCTGATGTCTCCAATCAACACCAGGTAAATAGCGGAACAGTATACTAACAAGAGGTCACGGAACGCGCCCGAACTTTCCATACCCTTCCTTGACAAACATATATTCACGTACACATACATTCACTACACTACAATACTAGGCCGGAAGACCAGTCGTGAGCTTAAAACTTGCCCTAACTGGGGTGGTGCCCCGCTGGTGAGAGATGCCCGGTTGGGGGAAACCGTGCTAGACAACCTGTAAGTCGGCGCCGGATCTCACCATCCAGCTCAGAAAGACCACCACCTTACGAAAAGCATGCACTTTATTTACTGGACTGATGACCTTAGCAGTGAAGGCGCCCGGGAGCACGCATTAAATCGGGTGGTGCGCTGGTGCGGGTGGTGTGCGCAGTGATCCCGCTGGCGGTGCTGACGCAGCCCACGTTCCGCGCGGACGTGCCGCGCTACGTGCCCTACTCGACGGTGGGGCTGCTGCTGGCGCACGAGATGGTGCACGCGTTCGACCTGGCCGGCATCGGCCACGGCGCCGACGGCGCGCCCGCCGACTGGTTCTCGGCGCCCGCGCGCCTGCGCCTGGAGGCGCGCCTCGACTGCGTGGCCAGGCAGTACGCGGCCGCCTTCACGCGCCAGGTGGCCTTCCTCGGCTCCACCGTCGACATCCAGGTGAGTATCTCAACACCCTCCTCCCCTAGTAGGCGCTCACAATCACACTTCTAGGGCATGGAGGGTGTACAAAATTCCTTCCTCGGCTCCACCGTCGACATCCAGGTGAGTATCTCAACACCCTCATCCCCTAATAGGCGCTCACAATCACACTTCTAGGGCATGGAGGGTGTACAAAATTTCTTCCTCGGCTCCACCGTCGACATCCAGGTATCTCAACACCCTCATCCCCTAGTAGGCGCTCACAATCACACCTCTAGGGCATGGAGGGGGTACAAAATACCTTCCTCGGCTCCACCGTCGACATCCAGGTGAGTATCTCGACACCCTCCTCCCCTAATAGGCGCTCACAATCACACTTCTAGGGCATGGAGGGGGTACCAAATTCCTTCCTCGGCTCCACCGTCGACATCCAGGTGAGTATCTCAACACTCTCCTCCCCTAATAGGCGCTCACAATCACACTTCTAGGCATGGGGAGGGTACAAAACACCTTCCTGGGCTCCACTGTCGACATCCATGTGAGCAGCTGAACACCCTTGCCTAAGGGGCGCTTGTAATCCCACTTTTAGGACATGGAGAGGGTAAAAAAAGGATCATTCTTAGGTCAAACGGGAGATTGTTGCCGCACGTCTTAGCAATATGGGTTGTCATTCCATGTGTTTGGGTTGGACGAGGTCGAAGAGGACAGGAGTAGCGGGCGTTGCCAGACGGAGAGCGGAGAGGAAAAAAAGGGAGATGGAAATAAAAGAGCGGGATAAAAAGAGGGGGAGAACGAAAGAGAGGGGGAAAGAGAGAGAGAGACAGAGAGCAGAATGTATGCCGGGTTCTGGCAAATATATTGAAAAGTACGTCAGTTATATTCTCATTTTAATTAATAAAAACCGAAATGCGATGGCTAAAACTAAATATATCTAAATAAAAAATATTTTATGATAAAGAAACCATACAAACAATACATTAATGCAACATTAATTTGAATCATATTTCATCAGAAGATGTGAAGGCTAATTTTTGTTTAACAAAGGCGGTGGAAAGTAATAAATAGGTGAAAGGTTTGAAAAATAGTTTATGCCACGTGTAAATATCATTTAAAATTCAGAGAGGAAGTGTTTTATACTATTGTTTGATGGACATTAATTGATAGAAATTTCACATGGTCAGTTATACATGGGATAATACATTGTCTACCCGAAAGACCTTGAATAATAAATTCAATAAATCAGAAAAAAAATGTATTTCTCTTTATATGTCAATTTCAGAAAATGTATTTATTATCGACAAGGAAATAAATTCCATTATTTTTATTATTCCTAATTAAACAAAATAACTTTCAAATTTCAAACGATATTTCCACAATTATTTACTCTGGTGCAGAAACGCCTGGATATCAGCTAGTGAGTGATATTTGTACCTGCTTGTTAGGCGAAACCGGAGATTTTTTGGCTGCCCACTGTAGCGAAATGGATTGCCACGCCACGTGTTTGGCCACCGGCGGCGTCTCTCTCACACCCACAAATCACTGCTATCGGTGGTGCACAATTCTTCTCACTAATTCGTCACAATAAATAACTGTTCACTTTACTGTGACTCTCGAACTATAAAGCTCTGATCGTTACTCACCGGTGCGAATGTTTGACTGCGCGCAACCTGAAGTTTTCACAATCTCTCTGGTGTCGACGTACTGCGATGATCATAAATATTGCTCACTGCAGGACAATTACCTCCTAAAGGTTGAAATCAGTTTTCAAATCGTAGGGTTTTAAGGTACATTCGAATATTAACACTTGCAGCACGCTCCCTCGACACTTGCCTTCTTGACGGTCAGCATACGCAAGTGCCCTCCATTTCATAGCGTCGGTCTTACGGGGGCTCCCGGGAACCCACACTGGGAAGTTTGAACTTTGAGACTCGTCCTTACGAAGTGCAGCACTTTTTCTAAATCGCTCTTGGGCGCTCGAGTGCTCTCAAATCCTACATCTATAATGTCTTAGATGGAGATGATACTTCTATACACTAGTTCACTTGTCCCTTGTTCGCGCGATTTAGTGTTACATGCCTGATCGCGTGGCGGTATTTTTGCCACCGACGAACTTCCTTTCCTTTAGTAAATAACATCAACTGGGTATTGTAGTAGATTAAAAATGTATTGAAACAATTTTAATTATTCTTCATAAAAGAAGTTTCTGAAGGTGATAATCTGCAATATGAGTTTTGTATTTTGGCTTCACAAAACTGATGACAAATAAATACAATATAATCAAGACACAACAAAACTCTAAATTAAAATCAAATGATGTAGGAAGGAAAAAAATTAATAATGGGCGAATGGGGACAGGACGTGCCTAATAGTGATTCTTCATTGCCACTTGGCGTCTATTCATCTGTTTATTTACTTAAAAGCCTTATTGTGCATACATTGTACTTTCATTGTGATTAGCAAATCACTAGTTCATTTAGTACATTTATAAGTTTTTGTCTCCATTTTATTTCTTAAATATTTTTACCTTTTAATAAGTAGCATTTTATATTCTACCACCCTCGTAATTTCATATCACGGCGGGATTCAATTGAACTACGTTTACAAAATTTTGTCGCCTTTAAACATATAGGGTATTTAATACCTCCGCAAGTGCAAGCTGACAGAACATAAATCGAGATGAAAGGACGCCGTTACACAGAACTCATTTCTCAGAACTTCTTTGAGGCTCGGGTTGATACGTCGCGATTACGTGTCTGCACAACCTGAGAAACAGGTGCCGCTGTCATTTTGAATCTCTGAATCTCGCTGAATCTCTTTGATCAGGAACAAAGAGAGTGACGGGGCGAACAGTTGGGAAGGATGATCGCTACATGAAAGTCTACGCGAGCCCCTTCCTTTAGAAGTGCTTTGTACCTTCATCAATGTTTTCGTGCTTAAGATTCCGTGTTTTATACAAATCCATTACTGGAGTATTGAGTATAAAGCTTTTCGAGGCTCGTTGGTTCTATACAAATTGTTAGAAAACTTATATCTATTCTTTAGTAGTGATTTATATCCATTCTTCAGTACTCTTCAAAATGATGAGGAAATGATAGAGAGTATATTATTCGTTAATGAAAATTATCATCATTTGGTTATAAGTACTGGCGCGGGTAGTACCCTAAACTTCAGTAAACAATAAATATCTTTCAAATTTCAAAACTCACAGGATATTAAATGTTTTTTAAAAGTTAATGTAATGAAAACCTCGCGTAGTAGCAGTTTGAAGATAAATGATGAACACAGAACCACGATCATTGTTATTTATTGAAAATAGTCACTTAATATCGAATTCAAAACACACATGCACATTCCACGAGAAAGTACAGTTAATTCCAACGTCTTCCGCGATGGGCATATGCAGATTGATGGAATAAAATGAACGCATTGAACAAGACAGCTATGTCCATTACGCAACATTGACCGGTAGAGTTATCTCCGAACGAGCATTGCAAGGAATCTTTCCGTCAGGTCCTGGGGTTCGAAACCAGACGGTGTGACGGACCCTAGCTACCTAGGTTAGATTCAGTCGCTGTTTGAGGAGAATTCTGGCAGCCGGCTATCAATCCTGGTTTTCAGTTGGTACTCCGAACAACACCCGGGGAATGTGGGATCACAACCCTCACAAACAGGCCACGGACCGCATGCGATATCTCCTTCCTCTTCCATCCCGTACACGCACAAAACAACAAACACTACACTACCAAACATTTTGAACCATTCGGAAGTGTAAATTTTACCCCGGCTAGGGCTGATATGTGAATGGAAAATATCCCTCGTAAGCCGACTTTTGGTCAGCGTCGAATTTTTATCACGCAACAAGGGAGGAACATTGCCTCGGGATGGAAAATGCACAACACTAACCGGACTAAAATACCTTAGAAGTTGAATACCCCAGAAATATCAATTAGTGAATCAATTTTAGTAGCATTGGATTTATGTGTCGTGTGTTGTTGTGCGCAGTTCGACTGGAACGCGACGAGCAACGAGAACATGGCGGACATCGCAGCGCTGCAGGTGGCGCACTCTGCGTGGCGCGCGGCGCTGGCGGCGGCGACGGACGGCCCCGACGCGCGCCTCCCGCACATCAACCTCAGCACGCGCCAGCTCTTCTTCGTCGCCGCCGCGCAGGTAGCCACGCCCCCTCCCCTGCCAGCACACAAGCACACACACACACAAGCACCCACACACAAGCCCACACACATAAGCACACACACACAAGCACACACACACAAGCACACACATACAAGCACACACACGCACACACACACAAGCACACACACACAAGCACACACACACAAGCACACACACACAAGCACACACACACAAGCACACACACGCACGCACACACGCACACATTCAGACGCACATGTTCACCTCAGCTCTTCTTCGTCACCGCCACGCAGGTAGCCACACCTCCCCCTGCCCCAGCACACAAGCATTCAGACACACATGTTCACCTCAGCTCTTCTTCGTCACCGCCGCGCAGGTAGCCACACCCCTCCCTGCCAGCACATAAGCACACACACACACACACACACACGCGCACATTCAGACGCACATGTTCACCTCAGCTCTTCTTCGTCACCGCCGCGCAGGTAGCCACACCGCCTCCCCTGCCAGCGCAAGCACACATTCAGACACATACGCAGCTCTTCTTCACCGCCGCGCAGGTAGCCACCGCCCCTCCTGCCACATAAGCACACACACACACACACACACACACACGCACATTCAGACGCACATGTTCACCTCAGCGGCTCTTCTTCGTCACCGCCGCGCAGGTAGCCACACCGCCTCCCCTGCCAGCACACAAGCACACATTCAGACACACATGTTCACCTCAGCTCTTCTTCGTCACCGCCGCGCAGGAAGCGGCCCACCCCTCCCTGCCAGCACATAAGCACACACACGCACACACACACACGCACACACACACAAGCACACACACACAAGCACACACACACAAGCACACACACACAAGCACACACACGCAAGCACACACACAAGCACACATTCAGACGCATGTTGACCTCAGCTCTTCTTCTTCGTCGTCGCCGCGCAGGTAGCCACGCCCCCTCCCCTGCCAGCACACAAGCACACATTCAGACGCACATGTTCACATCAGCCACCGCTAGCACTTCTTCGTCACCGCCGCGCATGTAGCCACGCCCCCTCCCCTGCGAGCACACAAGCACCCATTCAGACACACATGTTGACCTCAGGTCTTCGTCTCCGCCGCGCAGGTAGCCACGCCCACCCTGCGAGCACACATCCACCCACAAGCACACATTCGGACGCACATGCTGAACTCACCTATTCGTCACCGCCACTCAGGTTGCCGCGCCCCTACCCTGCGAGCACACATGCACACAGAAGCACACATTCAGACGCACATGTTCACCTCAGGCACCGCCAGCTCTTCTTCTTCATCGTCGTCGTCCAGGTAGCCACGCTTCTTCCTCGGCGAGCACACTCGCAAGCACACATTCACACCTACAAGCACACATTCGGATGCACATATTTACCTCATCTTTTCTACGTCGCCGTCGCACAGGTAGCCGCGCTCCCTCCCCTCCGAACATTGATGCACACGCAATCACACATATTCTACTCTCCGTCTCTTCGTCGACGCGCAAATGATCGCTCCTGCCCTACGTATGGGTGCACACACAAACATACAAGCACTCAATCACACGCAGACACGCAAATGACGGCCTCAGGTGCTCGTCACATCTTCTTTGCCGACCCGCAGGTAACTAATTCATCTGCTCTACAAGCACATCCGTACACTTCTGCACATGGGCCCTGCATAAGGGCCCAACAACGCACATCCATCTATAGGCATACCTAATATTGACCACAAGCACTCGCTAGTTCTTTCTTCCTCGCCACTTAACAATATACATTATTATTCGAAATGAGAATAGTGAAATCATTGATTAATTATTGAATTGAATACTGAAGTCATTAATTTTCCAGCACCTCTGTGCCCTACTCTTAAAATGTGATTCAACATTAAATTTGTAGCATCTTCTCTTGCAGTTTTGTGTCAGGAAATGAAGACCTTCATCTTTAACAGTTTAGCGCAGTGCTCCCACATACGTCTGCAGTACGCGTTTGCCTACCGACACCCCAAGGGTCGTGACCGCACGACTTTTCGTCACAGCCTAGCTTCCTGGTGCGGCCTCTTTTACCCATGGCACTCCAACGGAAATTGCTTCCCAGGGGAATGTCAGGACTTTCTCTACATGCTCTCTGGAATTTCGCACATTTTCACGGACTATTCCTTTAATCGCCTCTGCACATACTTCCGACTCGCATACAGTCACACGCAAGTGCACGTGCACAACCCCACCGCCCACCGCCTTCATACCTACTTTGTTCTCGGAAAGGAATCTGCGTGAATGCGGCAGTAGACTTATGCACATTTGCACTCGCATACAAATGAAATATTTCTGAAAAGCGGCTCTCATGTTCCAATTTTTAAAAAATTCTTGCTTAATTAAAATTTGAAAGAAATGGAAAACCGGTCTTTGAGGAACAGGTCTCTCTTTTCCCTCTATAATTGCCAACGACTCGCAATCGTACAGAACAACTATCCAGAAAAGAGATTGACTTAGAGTCGTTCTCCTATTGAAATAACATTTTTAAATTTTATACAATAATGCTATTCATACTCAATTATTTTTCGTATAATTAAATTGATTGCACATAGCATACCCACTACACACATAGGTTACACTCAGCTATACAACAAAAGCTCACATTTTCCTTACGCCCTACTTCGCAGTTTTTACGTTGTGTGTATTCTTTTGTAATTGGATTGATTCCGTTTTTAATTGTAGTATTAGTAGCAAATGTAAAGTACAAAAAATTTGGCTGACTGTGTACAGTAAATAGCATGTTCTATACTGCTAGATAAAATACTAACATTCAATTTCTCTCCTAGAAAACAGCGTTACTACATTTTGGTAAATTATTTCCATACGTCATATTTCTTATATAAGTTCCTTAACATTTTGCATTTGTTAATGGAATTTAATGAAAGTTATATATTTTGTTTGTCGTGTTTGTGCATTTCAAAATCTTCACCCTCGTTTTTCAGTCTTACTGCTCGTCTCTGACTCCAGAGGAGTACATTGTGCTGGTGGAAGTTGATCACCACACTCCGTATCCAGAAAGGTAATGCACAAAATTACACACATTTCATACGCAACTAAAAATACTCTTCTTAGTTTTAATCGTTTAAGTATCAGAAAATTTTTACCCCTATTCCTTTAGTTCAATTTTTTTCTCGCTACGGAGTAGAGAGGCTAAATTTATAAAAAATCCTTTAACACGTAATTTAGACATGATCTATATTTTGTGGGTTCTTGATATCGAAAAATCTAATGAAGGCAAAAAGTCTGTCTGTCCGTCAGTCTGCAAACAACGCTAGCAGCTGAATCGTTCGGCTGATTTTCTCCAAAATTGATATTTTTCAGTCGATCTGGCTGACGTCGCGGCACCTCGAATTTAAAATTGATATTTTAATTTTGGGAGGGTACTTTACATGAAGCCTTTAGGACATTTCCAAATTTTCTGAAAAATGACTACGTTTTTATTAATTTTATTGTTGGACAGTGTGAAGGACGTTTAAGAGAATGGTGCAGGTCTCATGTTGGTTGAAAATTCTGATTCTTCGAACATTGCAAAAGTTCAAATTTTTTCGGAGTCTTCCTACAAGTAAAATATTAAAGATAGAGATTTTCCCCTTAATGAAAATTGTTCCTTAATGATATAGTTTGAAATAAGGTCATGTACAATTTTTCGAAAATATGAGTATTTTTCGAGTAATTTTGCATGAAAATAGGGCAAGCCGAATGTTTAGTGTTAGCTTTTGACACTTATCAACATAACCTCTCTCTTCTGGTACGTGTAGGGATGGTAAATTGATTCTGGGGATGAGTGTTAAGATTAGAATGATTCTTAATTTATATAAAGCGTATTATCTAGTATCTAGAAGCTTTAAACGCAAACGTTGCATTTCAATTATTTAGTGAAGTATCACCCAGTACTGAAGTGGAGTTTCGGATTATTAAAAAAAAAAGAAACGAAATTATAATCCCGAAATACAACAATTTTCTTCCATCTATAATAATGATAATACGTTTCGGCGTTTCATGATAATTTTTGAGATCCCCCTTCTATTCACTATTGCATCATCCGTCGTTTTCTGAACATTTGTATGAATCGGCCAACATTCATGTTTGTGTACAGCGAGGCCACGGAGTAGAGTCTACGGGGTGAGAATAGGCCCCACCCAGTGGCGTAGCGTGAGTATCAGCCACCCGAGGGGGAGGAAAATTTCGCCGCCCCCTCCTTATTTAGGTATTTCAATTTAAAAGACTAAAATATACAAGATTTAACAACGTAGCAGACATTCGCTCATACAATTACATAAAAAAACGTAAATAAAATATTTAATGTATATTCAAGTGTATACGTACACGAACAATACAATTTTCAACAAAGTTGAATAATTTAACAATTACTACACTATTTATGAGCACTAAAATCAAAGATTTGAAATCACATACATACATACATACATACATACATACATACATACGATTAATTTAATGCGAATTGGACGATCCATCGATGAAACGTTCTTTGAATTGTCATAGCGTCACTCACCCTGAAGGGACTTATCCGTTTTTTGATCTAATTTTCTGGTGTAATTATATAATATATAACATTATTATTTATATGATAGAAGTCATTTTCGCTGAATATTAGTCACAAACAATCCAAGCACAAAATAAAATACGGATAATCCCTACAAGTCAGTACAGACGGTTTTGCCAGTCGCTACAATGAACAAGATATCATTATTATACATTCATGTAAAGAAGTCACAGTATAAATAATGAAAGATTCCGTGCTCATTTCAATCGGTCAGAATCGAAGGTGCAACAAAAATAGGAAATGAAATTGTTCAAATGTTTACAAAGTGCCGCCCCCATTACTCTACGCAATTGGTCCCATCTAAATTGTCTCACTAAACTTCGATTCACTCCCTCCTCTCTTTCAGCGTGTGTACGGAGGATCTCTGCCGAGTGCCTTTGTTGCAGTCTATCTCTTGTTGCAGAATCAACGGCATGATGATGAACTCTCCAGCGTTTTCCGAGGCTTTCAAATGCCCCGTGGGATCTCCAATGAATCCTGAGAAGAAATGTGCCACTTGGTGAACGAGGTTCATTGTGGACTTCAACTTTGGTATAGTACAGTTTACATTCCTTGGTGACGGTGGAATTTGGTGGAGGGATTGTGATAATATATTTCGAAAAAGTTTTTGTTGAACCAAAGAAGAAAGTTGTTAATAATTAAAATGTTTGACCACCTACCAATCGAACAGTCAATAGAAAGTCAATTTAGATATTTTTATCGGATTCAATCAAAGTGCACGTTGGTGTACGTAAATAACTTTCTTCACAAAAGGTGAAACTCATATAGGAATTGATACAACTAACATTGTGATACAGTAGTAGACGTTCACCTTCCAGAATAATTTTAATGTAATGACGTTGTTACTACAACATTCTATCGATTCCGAAACAACGAGTTAAAGACTCATTTTCAATGACTTTTCTCAAGGGAACAGTTAAATTTGTTACAAACGTTAAATTTGTTTAAACGAGCGAACGACAATACCTTTTATCACTAATACCAACATCATAAACTGAAAGTTCGTGATGCGGTTCACTACACTTTGGGTGATCTCCGTTTTAGGAGATTCCTGTAAAATAAAAAAAATGCGCGATTCGATCTTCGAGATATATTCTTTGCAATTTACGTTGACATATGTTGACATTTTAGAAATAATATTGGCTCGTTAACATAATAATTGTTGTAGTTATATGATAGGAAAATAATTTTTGATTGTGTTTAGAGTGCGAACTGCGTAGACCGAGATTTAAATATCCTGAAACAAACTGAAGTAGCGTCCTCTAAGCAACGCTTGAAATAAGATGCGTTAGGGAGACTAGCAGTAGTAACGGTATTTTTTCGACGTGTGCTTGTAGCTCCAAGACAGCTCACGAGACTACGTGTGAATGACAAAAGTGAGCTTATTTGTTGCTGTAGGGTGCTGCTGTCAAATGAACTGAACCCTTTAAAACCCCCTATTTCCGTCCTCTCCACTCTCGCTCTGAAAAATACGTACCTCGTACCTAAATGCACCGAACGGATCACAAGTGGAAATATTTCATACTATTTATTTAGCAGTTTCAAATGCATCAATGCGTGTTACGTACTTCTCACCCAGAAACCTATTTAAATAGCTTGCCAAAAGAAGACTTACTATTCTTCTTTCCTGCAAACGTGTCTTGCCATTACTTCAAAGCCAATTTTTATATGAATATTATTAACATTATGATCCATATTCGAATATGTTATAAAATGACTGATTCTCAATTTCGTGCACGGTCCCCATAATTAACAAATAGAACCCGTTGCAGTTTTACGACGGAATATATTGATATTAGACGCTCGTAGAACGTCTAATATAATTATATTGAAGCATTTTATTTATTCGAAGTCAATACATTTTTTAGTAAATGTGTCTAATTATTCTTTTAAACTACTGGCAATAGACGCTTGCAAACTACACTACATTCGAGCAATAAAGGCCTCTGCACACGGACGTTGCGTTGACGCGCGGTAAGTAACGCACGTCGACAATTACCACTGTATCTGATGCAAAACGAGCGCTTTGGCCGTTTCACCTAAGATAGTGTTCGTTAGTCTACAACGCTCGTTACTTAACACGTGTCAACGCAACGCTCATGTGACACAGGCCTAAATCAACCTTTCGAAAAGTGCCAAAATTATATGAGAATATCTTTGCTCCAATAAAGAAATGGTGATATATGGTATAGTGTACGCTAAAGGTGTGAAGCACGGAAGTAAACGATCAAGGAATTCGTTTATTATTGTAACACTTGATTAAATTTACTTTATTTGCATTAGAACAACTTAAACTATGTATGTACCTACAGTTATATTTAAATGTTAATTGAAAACTTACAAATTAGAACTATCTTTTTGATTCTTTGAAATCCTTTAAGCTTCAATTCTTTTACCTTCATGAATATTACCAAATTGTTTCCTTTTACTTGCCTACATTACTTTAGTTATTAAATAACTTTGTTGTGTACAAAGATTTGCTTTGTTATAATGTAAACATTTATTTGCGTTGTAATATATAAGATTTGTGCCATATTGTGAGCTTGAGCTCGGTAGTAACAATGTTGCTGAAATTTGAAATGTGTAATGTAAAGAGATTGTTTGATATATTGTATTAAAAGTACTAAATTTGTAAAAATAAAGAATAATTAAAATATCTATGTACAATATTTTGCTTTTGACATGAACAACAAACAAAAACAAATGCATAAAATTGTTCTTGTTTATTTCTGTATCTATGTGGATTGGATCAGCATCTTATCAATGAAGGCCTTTTCTTTATGTTATGACGTTTGCATATTGCAAACATGTTATTTTCTTCACCATTTTATAGTGTTATCAAGTTTGAAGGAATCGTCGCCCAACCTGCAATCTGCAGAGACATGTGGAGTGGTCACAAAGAGCTGAAATGCGATTTTTATCTGTTGTTAAACACCTGCTACTTATAGCCATTTTCATTAACCTATCAAATAGTGAGGAGGCAACACAGTTCAATTTCAGAAGTGAGAACTGTGATAGTGAAAAAGCCGGTTGTTGTTCTAAGATAGAAATAAAAGCGTATTTGACGAGTTGCGATCCAGCTAAGGCTTGTACTTTGGAGGGTGGAAACAGAAAATTTTCATCAAATATCCCATTTCCTGAATTTGAGAGAGATGGAGAAGTTACATTGAATAATGTTGTGAAATGCCGTTGGAAGTTAGTGATCACTATGAAGTTTACTAACGCGGGAAAGGTATGTTTACAAAATACATTCTTTAGAAGTAGTTTCTTAAAGATTAGTGCTTCAGAATATTCTGTTTCCATGTTACACCAGTGAAGGAATATACTGCATTTTGGACGATGTAGTAGTCTCTTAGATGAAGTGAAAGGGAAATTAACGACACATATCTGATTAAAATTTTCCAAACAAATCCTTGTTTCAATGATTGTATTTTTGTTATTTTAAATGGGTAATTTATTGGTCGGCTTTTACATATACATTTATTACAAAAGACAAGGTTGCAACGACGTTCACCAAATGGATTCAAAATTCCATTAACCATAAGTAAATGATTACAGTGCACAATGCATATGTTTATTTAACATATCATTGACTGACATAAACCTATTTAATGTATTTATTGCAAGAAACTCATTTCACTTCTCCCCAAAATAACTCCAAAAACGTTCAATGGCTTCTAGCAATCTGACACATTGCGTCAAATAGTTCTTTATTATTTTCATGTAGGTGCAGTCTATGTAAACCCATTTAATATTATAATTGTATTTAAAAACTTTTTGATTAATACGATATAGAAAGTTATGAATAGCAATATATTATATTGTGAAGCGTCCTTGTTATTATAATTTATTCCTCTTTGTGATGAAAATTACTTTCATCGCTGCATTACAGACAAGATTAGGAGAAGACCTCATTACTCTGGATAGTGCTTACAACTGTTTTACTCAGGAAAAAACCCGCCTTCTTCATCCACTGGTTTTCAAAATAAAACAAGAACAAGTTTTGCAAATGTACGATATGAAATTTTTGCATGTAAGTTTTTAAATTGATCATACAAATTCAATGACATGTAGTTTTGAAAATGGACAATACACTAAAGAAATCCGTCGAAAGAGAATAATTGTAGCTCTCCCAATGCTTCCCTCTCGAAGGTGGTCAACGCTGAAGCTACCGAAGAAGTCATAAACAAATGCAACGCTAATTTCACGGGGTGTGATGATTTTTCTGATACACCGACATGTGGTTTTGCTTACTATAAAGGACAGAAAATTCCTTACAGTCAGGTGAGTTGTAACATTTTTGAAGTAATTGTGGAGACCACATTTCGTAGAACTTTAATTTATCAGCAGGAGCGAATTTCTCTTCATGGAATATTTTATTTCACGCATTGTGATTATATCAACATCGAAGTTTTGTATATCTGAACGAATGCATTAGCACAAGCTGGATGTGTCGACATCAACTAATTATGATATAATTATTCGGAGTAATACAGTCGGCCTTGTTTGTTTCTATTTGAAGTCTCTATTAAAACGGAAATGGAACTGAAGATCATATCAATAACGCAGTCGGATAAATTTATATTACAATTTTTATTCTAGAATTGTGTTCACAAGTGTAAAAACGAAAATTAACAGATACATTTTTATCATTAATATTATTCTGAGATTAAGAACTTCACGCGAGAGATATCACAAACTTAAGTTCTAAACATGACTGTGCAAGGATATTTTTATCCTTTATAATTTTTTCAATTTATTAAAAAACTATATTCCTAGTATGCAAGCATATTAATGTTATACACCATACTTTTCTGTATATTGTGTGTGAAAATTTTTTTACAACTCAGAATATGCAAAATCTAAAAAGAAATTATGTTTTACTTTTGTAGAAAGATAACTCAAAGAAGTCATTGAAGAAAACAATCCTGCTAAAAAATAATTTCATTCGCACACTTTAACACACAATTTGTTTGTTCAACACGTTGTACCCTGTTTCTTATTCAAAAAACGTATTTTATTTTACATCCCTGTCAATAATTTAAAATTCAGACACCATGATTTGTATCTGCTTGTGATTAATCCCGAAAGTTTTAAATTATCAATTTTTGCACTTTTTTGCCCGTATGTAGTTTCCATTACAATTTTAATATAAATACAATCAGATAATGTATCATTGTTGAAAAGACGGATAAAACTTGCTAAAAATTACTTTATTGTGATAAATGAGATGGACTGGGGCAGACTGCCAGTCGCTAAAAATAAACAAAAACACTCTCTATTAGGTAAAACTTTAATTATGCTACGTGTCGTAAATATTAGGCGGATATCATCCCGCTTCAGTGTAAAATGCTTATAAAAGCACCACCGAGAAAAGTTCACGAGGCATTTTTCGGTCGCAGTCATTTACAGTTCACCTCTCACTAGCCCATGCAAAACACACACCCGAGTGCCCTTGGACACCCAGATCTGGGACCAATAGAACTCTGTGTCATCCGCATCGAGACACACAACACAAATGAAACAAATATCCGTGTCCAGGGCGAGATTCATACCCCAAACCCTTCCCATCGAGATGTTGATTCCGCACGCGGTGTTGGCAAGTCGGTGACGAAGGTGGGCACGAAGCAATACCTTATTCTCTGTGTAATAATAGGTACTGTTGTAAAGACCCTATCGTTTACTAAGTATAAAACATGCGCTTCATCAGCCAAGAATAAAGTTTGTTCATTATAAGTTACCAAGGTTTTTTTTTTTTATTTAGTCTTATTTATGAAGTTTAAATACGAGAGCTTGCATTTTTGTTTTCCCTCAGGGATTCTGTTGTTCGTGTAACGCGGCGAAAAATGCCGAACGCCAACCGCCCTGCTTGAATGAAGCTTCTGGGGTTTACTCGGAGGGTCAACTCAATACAGACGACCAGCAGAGACAAGAGGTTGCCTCTTCCGGCACTGAACGAAGTACGTCGGACACCGCCTCAGACAGCACGTCTGCAGTTGCGACACCGTGCACCTCTTCCACGTGTTCATCTACTACGACGTGCACTACAACAACTTGCGACGAGAAGTCGTCGACGACGGAAGACGTCAGTCATTTAAGTCAAGTCACTGGAAGAGAGAAAACGGAAACTCGGAAGAGTACACAAAATGTTTACAAAGAAAACGTGTTACAAGGAAGTGAATCCTCCGTTCAACGCCCAGAATATGCTAGGATGTTTCACAAAACACGAATACCGGAGGCAAATTCAAAATACAAAAGTGCCAAGAAAGTCGGAAATGATCTTGATTCATTACTTGGATCCCATACCGACGCAGACTCTAGTCTAAACAGAACAAAAAGTTCAAAACGTAAAGGCGGATCAGTTACAGTTTATGATGAAGAAGAAGGAAATTTAGATCAGGAAGAAGACAGTGAAAAACCTTCTTCCGAGCGTGACAGTACTCCGTTGTCAAATATATATTCGCGGATGAGAAGTACAATGCATCCCAATGGAATAGGATTGGAAAACAAGATACTAAATTTGAAAGGAAAGTTGAAAACATTATTCTCTTCGTCCGAATATGAACTTACCCCAGGTTTTCAAAGAACAACAAAGAAAGGAAGAATATTTAAAGAAGCAAATATCGAATCATTCGAGAGAACACGGAGATACGGCTTCGAAGGAACCGAAGAATTGGAAGAAAGAATGGCTTCAGAAGCTACTTTGATTGAAGAAGGGATTCTTGACGCGACTGACATTCACTCGAAGATGAAGCATCGCGGCAAGAGGTTGACTGGCCACAGGAAGAGCAGAGCCAGGACACGAGATGATCTTGAACCAGGAAGGTCTCTACAGGACTCTGAATCTGAGCTGGTTTCGGCGAGGGCCGTCGAATTTGGAATCCCGTCCTCCCTGTACGAGGAAATGGTGGCTGCGGTCGAAGCAGAGTTGCTAAACAGGAAGCCACATTTGCGTCACAAAAGAGATACTAGTCAAATTGAACAGCATCTAGAGCCACTAGAACATATTAGAGATTCCAAACGCAAAAAGAGAACGCTTCGGTTGAGAATTCTGGACGCTATCGACGATGTGTTCCGACGTCACCAAGTCGGGGAGAGCCGGCTAATTGACGGCGACTCCAATGAACGTCACCGCCATGCCTCAACGTTGGATCTCGCCCGAGAAGTGGTAGATGTTTTGGTGCAGAAAGGCGACGACACTGGTCTGAGGGAAATGCAGGAAATGGTGAACAAGTGCCACGGACCGATGATTGCTCGAGAGCTCGGCTTCTCCTTCGAAGAAGATATTCCCACCTCAAGGAACATCCAAGACGCAGAAGAAGCCACCTGTTCGACGCAGTCAGAGAATGATGCTCTTCAAAAACCCAAAGAGGCAACTTCATTGCTGAATACCAATGGCAAGAATTTGGAGGGCAGCGAAATTGAAAGAATCAGACCGTTTCGAGAAGAACTTGCAGGAAACCCACAAAATGTTCCCTATGGAAGCGAGTTCACAGGATGGTTCCACGTGCCTTCTTTTGTGTCGAAAAACATTTCAAAAGGGTTTAAAGGAGGTCCCATGCGCGTTCATAAATGTCCTTGCCCATGTCCGTATTGTCAGCGCTGTTCAGATGAATGTGGAACCGCCTCAAGCTCAATAAAAACAAATTTAAGCGCTTTTGACGAACCTGGTACGTCTACTAGTAAAAGCTCGATGTTAAGTGAGTTAGAAAATGACAGAATACCGAACAGTGCCAATAAAACTAAAATGGATGACAACGTTATAGTCATCAGCTTCAGTTGCAGTCCGTCGTCGACTGAATTTTCTTCTGAAGAAAATACAACCTCCTTTTCAACAGCAGAAAATCTCACTTATAGCACATCCAGAATATCTGATCGCAATAATGGTTATTTAACACCAGAAGAATCCGGCAAAGTTGATAGTAAAGATACAAAAAGGAAAGGTGCACTCTCAAAGAAAACTTCGTGTTCTACGACAAATGGAACCACTAGTACATGTTCAACTACAAAAGGCACAACTACGTGTGCATCTACAAAGGGAACAACTACATGTCCAACATCAAAGAAAACAAAAGCTACTACAAGCAAAAAATGCACAACTCGTAAAGTTACCGCCGCCAAAACTCGCAAACTTAAATCAAAATCGAAAGAACAGAAGGCTAAAACAGAATTGTATCCTGACACTAATAACAAAGCAAGTAATGAAGATGAATGTATGAAAGACACACAATCTGGTAAAGGCAATTATATGGAATCACAAACTAAATTACAACCCACTAATACTGATTTACCGCCAAGTGCTTCTATTTCAGGAGTTTTACTCCTGTGGACTAACAATGCCGATAATAAGGGGAAAACAGACAAATCAACTACCCGGTACGAAACAAATGTACGTAACCCTACATCAGGTACCACTTTATCACCAGAGTATGAAGAAACTGATACGAACATGCCAGGAAAAGCTCAGAAACAAGAGAAGGCAACTTCCCGCGAAGAAGCGAATGCACCTAAGTCTTCAGCGGGGGCCACTTTGCCACCAGAATGCGATAAATTTGACGAAAACTCGCCAGGAAAACTTCGCAAACCGGAGAAGGCTTCCTCTTCCCACGATGTAACAAATGAACGACATCCTACATCAGAGTTCACATTGCCATCCGAATGTGAAGAATCTGACAGCGAGTCGCCTAGGAAATCTCCCCACAGGGGCACATTTCTAAAAACATCGATAGATCAGTCGTTTCCTCTCGGCTCCACGGGACACGGAGATCAAGAGAAGACAGAAAACGATTTTTTCCCTAGTAACAAAGTAACTCATCAAGAAACGTTCTCCAGAATTGAAGGATCTCGATCTAGTACCAAAAGTCCTACAAAAAACTTGTATCGAAAGCAAGAATGGAGCGAGATTTTTCAAGAGATGCCCGATGTTGAAGCAACACAGACATCATCTTCCGAAAATAGTTTGCTAGAATCTCAAGAGAATGATGAACAAAAAATATCTGAAATATCTGATGAAACTGATAGTGTTTCTCCGAGAGAGGACATAACACCACGAGGTAATAAGGTTGATTCAACATTAACAACGAAACCTGTATCTTCGGGTTTAAAGGCGACCACAGAAGAAAAATTATACGTCCTCCTGATGCAAGTAAGTACTGCGAAGCCTACTGCATATAAGTCAGTAGAACTCGGGTATGAGGGAGAACAATCACCGAACGAAGTGTCTAACAATATTAAAGTGGTATCTTCAATCGTCGAGACTACCGAAGCTAATGAATACCTTGGGGATACTAAAACAAATTCTCACACAGCTAAACCCCTTACTGACCACGAAGAACACGCAGACATAATTTTGTCGGAACGAGACGGGTTACGAAAAGAGACGGCTGAAGATTCTTACCTAGACAAATCGTGGCGTCCAATTCATAACCAAGACGATCAAGAGATACAAAACATTCAAGTTTGGAATAACGAAGGGGGTACTCATGCTATTGACAAATCGGACAGAGATAAAGTCGATCGACCGGGAAGTTTAGGAAGCAATATGGTGGTAACAGTAATACCCATCGAAGAAAGGCAACGATTCACTCAAGCCTTAAAAGATGAAAGTGCTTCTGACAATGAAGAGACAGACGAATCTTTTCCCTCAAAACATAACCACGATGACCGCCAAAGAAATAACCTAAAGACTTGGAATAAATTAGGTCATGCAAATTCCATTGACAAACAGGATAGAGATTCAGATGACGGGGATGCGATAACTGAAAGCAACACTGTGATAAAGTTAATACCAGTTAAACAAAAGAAACAATTCTCTGCGGCCCCAAAAGAAGAAAATATTTCTGAAAATGAAGAGAAAGAAAACGCGAATACTCTTCTCGAGCCCAATATGCGGGTATCTAAGGACATATTGTTTTCAAGTCCTAATAATCCATCGACGAACAAACTACAAATTGTGCAGAACATATTTGTAGCTACTACTCCAGACGGAAATATTGAACCTATTAATTCCAAAGAGAGTAATCTCGATCAAAGTAAAGGGAATACAGAGTCCAAATTACATAATTCATTTTCTGACATAAATCCTATCAAACTAATGCATCTGACAGACAACAATTATGGCAGAAAAAGTGATGATTCCCCGAGTGAGGTAACATTCACTGTAGGGCATTTCCAAGATGACTTGAACGAAGGATATATAATTCTAAGGCCCCGCGGCAGCTCAGAGTCACATCTTATTTCCAATATGCGTTTTGACAAATCGTATACGACCGACAATGCAGAAAGAAATACACTGCCACCATTAACAATTGCAGAGCTTGTTGAGGCGATTTCTTTGTCTTCACAAGCTGAGAGTTTGGATGAACTAAATGATGTTTCCAACAAACCTGATGTAAACATTTTAGAGTCTGTTGATCCTACAGAGTCACTCCTTCGAGTCCATGAAAATAAAAATAACGGAATAAAATCGCACCATTCCCTCCAAGCCCGAAAAAGTGATTTTCGGGAATCATCGGCATCTCTTTCGCCAGTTTTTGAAGGAGTGAAACAAAAATATTTTGTTCGCGACGAAACAGGCACAGGAGACCAGAATGGTGGAGTGGTAAATGAATATCCTGGGACCCACTTTGAAACGTCTAATCTTCAACAACACAGTAATGATGTTCACGCAATCGCCCGTGGATTTCCTGCGAATGTAATGACTTTTAACCAGCCCGATACGGCGCTTCATGACGACGTACCTGCGAATATTCGCGAAGCCCCCGATCAGAGTCACATGAGACGTAAACGGTCGCTTCTGTCAGTGGAGGAGGGGGTGCGCGCATCTGCTGTTGGAGATCATCGCCCTGAAGATAACACTTTGGAAAAACGCGAGGTTTCAGAGTGTATCACATCCTCTGCTGTATCTAAACAGGTGCTCGACAGAGAAAACGGGATGTTAGATTCGCACGATTCACCTATCAAAAGTTCAGAAGATTTTTTCAATTCCACTAACGTCAAAAACGCCATTATAAGTCATCAATGTGTGGGGGCTCATTCAACAGAAGATTCGCCTGAGGGTACAGCTCATAAATATGATGCATTACCCGTTACAGATCTGAAGGACTCTGTTGCTCAATCAGACGACAGTGTTCCCGACGTTTATGGCAGCAAAGATGTAGAAAAGTTGGCAGCATTGGCTTCTGGAGAAATGGCGTTCGCAGGCGACCGCGTTGAAGAGTGGTCGGCCAAGCCGCTTGTGCGACGCAAGCGCTCCCACGGCGCCGCCCGCAGCCACAAGAACGTCCACCGCGCCACGACGAAGCCTCCCCCGCCCCGCGCGCACCACCACCTGGACCACCCCCGCGACCTCGGGGCGGTGGGGGCGGCCATCTTGGATAGCAAGGTCCGTTCACGTTCATTCTTACTCTGGGTCAGGGTGACTGCAAATATTCTCTTATTTAAAACTTCGTCTTAAGAACTTCTTAGCATGTTGTATTGTGAGGTTTAATAATAAGATTTACATTGCCTACACTACCACATATCGCTGTCTGGAGACAGTAGAGCTCGTTCCGGTTGGGGCGGCTACGGAGAGATATCTGAATTGGGAGAACCCCCCAAGTCGACGTGTATGTCCGATTAGTCTCGCAAATGAAAATTGTAAAGAAATAATCTTGTACCGTTTGGGTAAAGAATTCATAATATTTTCTGGGAAAACACAGCAATATTTTACACTTTCAATGTGAATAAATACAAACTCTGTACCAGTTTTGTAACAAACATGTTCAAAATAAATTCTAAAATAATTGATATGCACTCAAAACAACAACACTGGTAATTAAAAGCACATCCCTTCCTAATACGTCCTTATGTGTAAATAAATCTTTCCTGTTAACTCCAGGAAAAAAGGAGAAATACATGACAACGTTAGTATTTTGTTCGTTACAGAAGTGTTCAGAAACCTTACTGACTCGATTAAAATCAAGATTTTGATCTTAATCTATTATCTTTAAATTACAATTTAACAAAATGAAACTTTAATGTTCAAATTTTCTCTTAACAAATTAACATTCACCTGTACCCATTTCATAAATTATAATCTCGTAGATTTAACAGAATGAGCTTTGGCTATAATTCAGACTTAACTATTTTTTTATTAAAAGGAACATGCAACACAATCTGTCTTTAGCTAACGGCAATTGAATCTCTCCTCTATTCACGCGAAAGCTGATCTTAAGCGTATGATCCATTCATTTACGGACTTACGGTCGAAGAATCTGAATATACAATTTTGCTCGATTTTGTATAATTTAAAATTTTAGTACATTGGAGAATAGGTCAGCCCTATATAATCAAATTCAGTTCAGTTTGTCTCACGATACTCCATTTGGTTTTCTTGTGATGAATTCTGAAGCGTGTGACCGCTGAAATTTTAATCTCTGGAGATTCTTTTGCTTATTGCTTTCGCAGCAAGCTGTGGATTTTCTGGAACAAAGTCTCAAGTTGTTTTGTGCAATTCTATTGTGTTATGATTATGTATGTACGTATGTATTTTGGCACAATAGCCTGGGCCTACCACCGGGGTCCCAACCTTGCGGCCATGGGTTACGGGGTACGTGCGGTTAGCACGTAGGTATCCCTACGCCGTGCTCTGGTCTTCTCAACCTGAGAAGTGTTTTCTCATCGTGGAGCAATAACTATTTTAAAAGGGGTCGATGAGAGAAAAAGGTTGACTGAGAGCGGTAGCTCAGTGCATCAACTGATGGCACTGCAGCGCCTCTCATCGGGAGGTCCTAGGTTCCCACTCCCCACGACGGCAGGATTTTCGACACTAGCTTTTCAGCTACGTCGAATTCAGTCGCTGTCTGGAGGAGAATTCTAGCGGCCGGCTGCTCCGATCGGTAGTTTTCCGTAGTTTCTCCGATCAACACCAGACGAATGCCGGAGCAGTACCCTACCAAACGAGCCACGGACCGCGCGCGATCTGTCCTTCCTCTTCCTTGTCCTATCCTCTCCCCTTACACACACACTTACAATAACATGCACTACACTATCACATATTCCGGGAGACCGGTCGGGAGCTTAGTGGTTGTTCCGGCTGGGGCGGTGCCCCGCTGGTGGGAGAGTCCTGGTTAGGGGGAAACCCCACTAGCCGACGGTAGGTCGGCGCCGGATCTCGCCATCGGGAGAAGATCACCGCCATCTCCCGAGGAAAAGCATGCACTACACTAATGAGACTAATGACCAAAGCAGTTGACGCGCCCGAAAACACGAAAAAATCAATCAATTAATCAGAAAAAGGTTGGGAAACCCTTGGTCTAGATAAAGCAAATCCTTCTTTTAAAGGAGGTCGATATAAGAAAAGTGTTGGAAATCCCTGTTGTCAGTCATCGAATGAATAGTTTTGCTGCCCCCGGGGTCAATGTTCATCGCCTTGCGACGTGCGCAGCTGCGCGGGGCCCGCCGCCGCGACCGCCGCCTCCGCCGCGCGCGGCGCCACTGTCGCCGCGACCGCCGCCACCGCCGGCGGCGCCGCCAGGGCGAGGGCGGCGGAGAGGCGGGCGGCGCGGGCGGCGCGCACCGCCATCGCCGCCGCCGCCACCGCCACCGCCACCGTCGCCACCCGCGAGGCTGCGGCATCCGCCGGTCCCGCCTCTCTCGCCAGGTGGGAAGAAGAGGTAACAGAGCGGTGGTCTAGACCGTTCGATCGGTATGTGCGCTCTCGTCGGGCCCGAATTAATTTCTCGAGGGGCTCTGGGTATTACCTAATAACGGGGCCTCAGGCAAGATTTATAGTTATTAACGTCATTAGGGCGATACGCTGGAGCAAATAACAGACGTGGTTGAATTTGCAAACCGAGGCGATAACCGAGCTTAATGTCCAACCAAGTGTGTTATTTGCGACATCAGCCGTATGTCGTTCAGTGCGTCTTGAAGTACCATCTTCTGTTAAGAAAAATTCATTAATTAAATTCCTTTTCTTGCTGGGGCAGTAAACATCCGGCATCTTGTGTTCTAGCCCGTTTGCTTGAACGCTATTAACGGGCGGCGTTAAATTCGTTAACGATTGTTAACACCTTAACGAACTCCAACTGTTAAAAGTGATTCCTTGTTTCTGTGTTTGATTGAGTTATGTCGATATTACAGTTCAATATCACGAAAAATATCGGACATGTGTAATCATTAGGTATGTGAAAAAAACTATTATATTTGCAGTTTAAAATTTGTTATTCAGAAACATTTTATATATTTTAAGCTACTATAAAATGAAACTTTATGTTAGTTAAAACATTATTGAGACCCTCTAAAAGAGAAGAGACTCTAATCATGCGTTTACTCTACTTGTGCATTAGTGTACCCTTGTGGAACACCACCCTCAAATTTAGACGAATTATTCGAGTTTGTGTGTCCCAGACAAGTGATAACTGATTACACAAAATATTTCACAGCTTCTCTTTTTAAATTAGTTTCACTTACTGAAAAGTGTGTTTGATTAGAGTTTCTCCACAACAGAGACGTGTAAAGCAGTGCGCCGTATGCGTTGTAAATAATATGTAAACATTAAATTGTTAACATGTAATGTGAGGGTTTTACAGAAAATGTAAATCTTCGAGGTGATCTTTAAACACAAAGTGGTTGATATATTATGTACGAACGTACATTATACCTACATTATATTAAAAACTTTTAGTGACCTAGCTAATTACTTTCTCTATCGGTCGGCATAAAGAATTTGTTACTTACATTTTCAATGATTTCCGTGGAAATTTTGTGTAACTCCATTCCATTTCATTGGAATTCCATTTCCAACTCCAAGGTGTGGAGTAAGAAATATTGTTCCATAATGTAATAAATAATTAGTTAATATTTCCCCTTAAATTTTTAAAATATTGTGAAAGATTATTTCTATTTATTTAATGTAAATACAGTTAATCACTATGTGTGACGTATTACGGAGAGATTTGTAAACTGTGCATTTTTCTTGAGCTCTGGGATCTCCACAACATTATTGCTCCTCTCTGTTTCGCAATACTTGCAAAATCAGATCCTCTCCTTACATGTCATAATTATCTGTTTTGATATGATGTAGCTTAAAAACAAAACATTTATTTATAATACGTAGAAAATAATAGTGAAGTTAAAATAATAGTGAAGTAAATAACTTTTTGGAGTAAAAGTTAAGAGTGTGCATCTAGCGCAATGGCAACTCGTCCATGTTTCTTAAAAGGAGAAAAGTCAAATACATAAACCACTAGAATAAATTTGCAATAAATTAGATAACGTACTTGCACTGTCGAAAGGATAAGAGAGAGACCCAACTGTTCGGTTTGCCTTTTCAAGGCTTTCCCACAGTCCCCGTGCTTGATCACTAGGCTCTGCTCTTGTCCTGACTCTTGCCGGTGTGTGACATGACCCATGACCCTTTGACATAGTCGAACGAGGTGACTTTAGATGGCAATTCAAGGGAGGAGCTCCTCGTTCTGGTCCATAACGCTGCATAAAAACGTTCTCTTTTGGGCACAGGGTCGCCCTGGGAGAGGACAGATCGCTGAATAAGAGGAGGAAATATTGAGAGTTCTTCTTCAAAGCCATTTCAATAGTTTTTGTTTGTTGCTTAAAATACGCGCGTAGTAAAAAGTTCGATCGTAATCAATTTCCTTGTAAATATCAACTCAAAAATTACACGTTTCCTCCAACTGTTCAACGTTCAATTTATTTGGTCATTTCTTTACAAAGAAGGAAATACATAAGCAGGGCTTTTCTCCCTTAAGGAGCCGGTGATGTGTGTGTGAGTGGGGCGCGGGTGCGCAGGTGGGGCCGGACGGGAAGCAGGTGCGCGGCGGGCAGGACTGCCAGGACGACAGAGCGCCGTCCAACGTGGACGCCCGCCGCTACCAGGAGAGCGCGCACTGCCTGCGCTTCAGCGACCACTGGTCAGTCGCCCTCTCACTCTCACTCTCACACTCTCTCACACTCTCTCACACTCACGCCCACTCTCACGCCCACTCTCACGCCCACTCTCACGCTCACTCTCACACTCACTCGCACATTCACTCGCACTCTTACTCTCATTCTCTTATAAAGATTACGCTTGCTCCACCAACATGAATCATCATATTAACACTCGATTACTAGTCTCAAAATACTTGCGTTAGTGCTATCTTTGTGTCTGGCCGCTGACCACGATGACTTCACTTTAAAAGAACTGAACAAAGCGATTTAGGAAGACAGGTAGGGCGTTTCCATCCCTACAGATGCACCTTACATACGGCGCGTAAGCTCGGAAAGATACGAAGATAGCAGTGGAATGGTAATAATAATAATAATAATAATAATAATAATAATAATAACAATAATAATAATAATAATAATAATAATAATAATAATAATAATAATAATAGTATTAATCTTTATACATAAAACATAAAGTTTAGAACTTTCGTTTAGAAAAACGTTTTAGCTTTCTACTCAATCAAATTTCGTGATTTTTGCTTTAAATGAAAGATAGTGAGCCCCTGATGCGCTTGCTATTATCAACCAGCTTTGAAGTATAAACACTATATTTTATTAAAACCGTAAAATTAATAGAATGGACGCTTATCTGCCGTTATTCCCAGGCCCCAATACAATAGTTTGTCTTGCTTCGTTTTGAGGCAAAAATTGCAATCGATCAGTCGTCAGTCGTCGACATTAGAAGTCTTCTGGAGAGAAGTGAAATTACAGTTAGAGAAGCGAAGTTACCAAGGTTTTTAAGTTGGAAGATCAATGAGGGGTTAAAATGCCTTCCCATATGAGTGTACATAAACTCGATATCGAGCAATCCTCTGACGCAAGCTCAATTTTTTTTTAAGCAAAGAACATATTTAAATTTGTCCTACAATAAGCGATAACATTTCAATTGCGTTTTCAAATCTATATTTAACAACTGTGTTCACAGTAAATTGTAATTACATTTTTCCAGAATTTGTAAGCCTCTTTATATTATTAGTCTTGAAGTATACGTACTATCAGCATTTTAATTTTTTGGTTGTATTTTCCGAACAGTGCATGTATAGTTGTATGTTTCTCTTTAACTTAGCTACAACTCTTCGTCTTGTGCGATGTAATCGCTCGGCTTATGCTAGTGAAGTCATTTTCAGGGGAGTGGCTCAGGCATAGGACCTGCTCGTACGGCTAACTCTTAAAGAAATATACATTTTTTTACAATTTTAACATTTAATGAAAACTGAACTGAATTAAAACTGAAAGGAAAACAGCATGTATGTGAAGAAAGGTGTCCATTAAGTATGTTTCGCTATTTTGCCAGGCTGTGAAGTTTGAAGCAACAACTCTGCAACGGTGGGAGAATGTTCGCGTATGTTAAACACGTTAAACGCATTTTAAAAACAAAAGGGTGATGACTTTGAATTTTCAATTTGAAAAATACAGGTATCCTGAAATAATTATTCATTTGAAGGCATTTCTTTGCCCTTTTCCTAAAATAGGACATCCCTTGACAACTCCCATTGTTTTATTTTACTTTCTCGCGTGCTGCTTATGCAGTACGTACGGGGTATTGCAATCATAGGAGAAAAGGACGATTTTTCGGCAGAAACTCTTACTGCTGGGCCGCGAAATTGTGAATAATCTTGATTTTAGATGAGGTCTCTCTATCCTATATGAGGATATTCTTATACAATTATTTTTCAAAAACGGCTCCAATTGTTAACTTTAAAGACTTTCTCTGTATGTAGCAAAAACGGTCACAACAATGGTGCTGGTCCCATTTTCGGCAAAATTTTGTCTTTTAAAAATTTTCAAAAATAGTAATATTGCAAACGTTCAATAATGATGATAGAGATGTTTTGTTCAACGAAATCTGTTTTAAATAATAAGCGATTTAAAAAGGAAAGGTTGAATCTTTTGTAAATATGCAAAAATTACATTCAACTACTCGACATTGCAAAGTAGAATTTCCCGTGCTTCAATTGACGAGGTATCAGTTTGTAATACAAAGGCATCTCCGCGATACAGCAGTTTGAAAGGAGGCTTTATTTATTTAGCATTAATATTACAATGTCTCTGCGTTCAATAAAATTGTCTATTTAAAAGTATTTTAGTCGGAAAGAATGTGTAAACAGAAAAAGAATGTATGTATAATAGGTTATGGTTATGAAAGTCGGCATAACGTATGACAGCGTAGTTAAGTATTTAGTTGGAATAAATCTTACACACCACACACAGTGAGGCGAGTTCAAATGTTGAATTTGTGAAAATGTATTAGCGTTAAAAGAATTAATTTTTTATAAACGTTTCTATTGTGTTTCAGATAAAATATTTAAATGATAAAACGTGATAGAAAACCTTTTTAATACATTCATAAGGCGATGATTTATATATTAATAAGGCGATATATCCTTTAGCTCTTGATGTTTAATTTATACACTTCTTTTACTTTTAAAATCTTTTTAATCGCTGATTATGGCTTTCGAGGTTTCATTAGGTAAACTTAGAAAATCATTTCGATGTAATCAAGGCAAGCTTCTGTTAAATTATCCTTGATTGTCTGTGCAATTTGCTGCAAATAATTTAAGTTGAGTTTTATAAACGTTTGTTTCATTTATAGAAGTAAAACGTTTATCCTGTTCCTGGCCATCGAAATAATGACAGATATGCACCGCAGGTTCTTCGTTTGAATTGGTTTGGATTATTTCAAATGATATCGCCGAGCTCCGACTGTTACATCCAAAGTTCCACGATGAAAACTGCTCCTCTTCACTCTCCCTTCCTATCATCGGTCCTCTTTTTCCACGTTTTTGTGAAACATCCTGTTGAGGATATTTCACCTCCCACATCACTTCCATTGTCATTTGGAATTTTTTACGTGTAAGGAAGTATTGCAGAAGAAAGTAGGAAGTGTAAGTAAGTAGACGTGTAGACCTTGCCGAAAACCCATGTGCCGATAGAGATCAAACGAAAGATGACTCGAAACGCTCTGTTACTTGTCACCTCAAATCCTACTCTTCACCGCCAACACCGAAACACTCGCAGTTGAGAAAGAAAATTTGTGAGCATCCTCTATTCCAACGCCAATAATATTCTTCCCAGAACTGCTCTGAACTTTCCAGAACTCTTCAGTAGCTACTTCTTGAAAGGTATTGAAATAGCATGCACGTGAGCGTGAATGTAGGCATTTTCGGGATAACGGAAAAAAGTTACGTTAGAAACTCTTTGATCATTTTACATCAGTTGTGTGCTACACCTGCGTGATTCTTCTGGAACATCTTGAAGTCTGCATGGTCAATTACGTGATAACATGTTAATTGGTGAAAATTAGATCGTTCTTAAAAATTACTACCCTTTCCTAAACACATACTCCAACTATTATTTTAGGTGTTCGTCAAGTTAACTTTTTTCGACCAATTTGTACAAATTCTATGTATCGGAACCCTATACTAGTCATTTATATGAGAATTTAATAAATATGAATCTTTCATTTTTAAGGAACGTGTATTAATAACGTTGGCTCGAAAACTCGAGCAGAACGTGATGTTACAAGGGAGACCGCGATCGTAGTGCGTGCTTTAAGCGCAGCCCAAAGCCCCGAACTTCCGCGCCCGCGCAGTCGCGTCGAATGGCGACCGTGAGATCCGGGCTGCGGTGGCTGCGCAGTGATGGCCCAGGTAGCTGCCGCGTCATAACCCCGCACGCCCCGGAGCCCATTCGCCTCAGCCGCCCACGCAGTGAATCAGCGCCCCTACCCCTCCAACAGGAACCCGTCTGCGCCCGGTCACGCACCACCTCTTACCACCCCTCTCCCCTTCAATCCTACCGCCGCTTTCTTCATTCCGCTTGCCCCATACCTGCATCCCCTTTCCCCGTATCCTCTTTCCCCACATCCTTTTTCCCCACATTCCCTTTCCCCATATTCCCTTTCCCCATATTCCCTTTCCCCACATTCCCTTTCCCCACATCCCCTTTCCCCACATTCCCTTTCCCCACATTCCCTTTCCCCATATTCCCGTTACCCCACATCCCCTTTCCCCACATCCCCTTTCCCCCCATCACGTTCCCCTACATCCCCTTTCTCCGCATCATCTTTCCTCACATGTCCTTTCTCTGCATCCCGTTCCCCGCATCTCCTTTCCAGCATCTCTGTTTCCCGTACCCCTTTCCCCGCCTCTCCCTTCCCCGCATCACTTTTCCCCGCGTCCTCTTTCTCCGTTTTCCCTCTCCCTGCATCTCCTTTCCCTGCATCATTTTTCTCCGCATTCACTTTCCCCGCATCGCCTTTCCGCACATCCCCTTTCTCCGCATCCCCTTTCCCCGCATTCCTTTTCTCCGTATCTCCTTTCCCCGCATCCCTTTTCCCCTCATCCTCTATCCCCGATCTCCTTTCCCACACGTCCTTTCCCCACATCCCTTTCCCCACATCCCCTTTCCCCGTATCCTGTTTCCCCACATTCCCTTTCCGCACCTCTTCTTTGTCCACATCCTCTTTCCCTGAATGTCCTTTCCCCGCATCCCCTTTTCCGCGCGCCCTTTCCTCGCATATCCCACCTTCACTCTTACCACTTTACTCAGCAACCCTCACCTCATGTTCCTTGCAGTCCTTCCCTTCTTCTTTTCCCGCTTCCAAACTCCGCCACAATTAACCTGCATCTCGCCTGCTCTCTCTACCACCATTGCCACATATTGTCCCCTCCCGATCCGCGTCCCTCAGCTCCGCAAGAGCCCAGCCTTCATCGCCTTCTCCCTCCTTCCCCACCCCAGCCCGACCACCCGCGCGGCGCTCGTGCCCCTTGGATTCCTCACATCACCCCGCCCCTTGCCCTTCCGGCGGGCGGCCGCTGCAGAAAGTTTGATGGGCACTTAAAGTTGTAGGGGGCTCTTCTTGCTGCCCTGTGCCGACCTTTCTGGCGCCTTCGCTACAGCACCCGCCCCTTGACCCTTCCGCCTGGCTCTCCGTTGCCTCATCACATCGTATCTTGGCCGATCTCCGTCGCTGCCGGGGCTCTCCCTGTTACCCAGGCCCACATCACCATCGTCTGTGGGCAACCCGCATCTGTTTCCGCTACTGCCATCTCATCCAATCCCTACGATCGTCACCCCCACCTCTTCATCGCCCCGCCACCATCCCCGCGGCCGTCTTCGCCGCCATTACTGCGACAGTCCCTGCCGCCGCCCCGCCGCCGTCCCCGCCGCCGTCCCCGCCGCCGTCCCCGCCGCCGTCCCCGCCGCCGTCCCCGCCGCCGTCCCCGCTGCCGTCCCCGCCGCCGTCCCCGCCGCCGTCCCCGCCGCCGTCCCCGCCGCCGTCCCCGCCGCCGTCCCCGCCGCCGTCCCCGCAGCAATCCTCTTACCTGCTAACGCGGCTCCACTGGCACTGCGATAATCCGCATGGATCTATCCTACACCCAGGTTCCAAGTACTCTAATGCAACAGTTGCGTTCGTGCAACTAGGCTCCTTGAAGCTCGAGGCTCATCGCTACTGTTATTGCGGCGACCTTTGAACCGCCCCTCTATTGTCGACTCCCCATCCTCACAAGACCTCTACGGACGGAGGGCCCTTCCTTTGTAATAACTACGGATGCCAGCACAAGTTCTCTCCGGTGTTCGTGTCACCTTTATAAACTATGTTTTAGGTCGTAATTAAATGTCCCAAATACTGTTTGGTGGTATTCTTCTCTTTCTTCACCGATTTGTTGTCAAAGATAATGTTTTCTGACATAGACTCACTATAAATTATATTTCTATAAATCATCACATATTTTGTTTCTAATTTTTGTTTTCATAATATTTCCATATACTAGTTATTTTATGTGTCACGAATGTTTACGCTGCGACATTAATTCGTTTTGTAGTTATCTCACTATTAACCCTCAAATATTATGATCCGGATGTTTTAGATAATATTTTAAAGTACTAGATATTTTATACAGCGTGAAAGTTGACGTTGCGACATTAATCTGCAATTTCCCTTTATGACCCAATGGTCTTTTGGTTTTCTTTCGAAATCTAGTATCAAACTTCACATTTTATTCCAAGAAAAAATTAATCTTCTGTTGCGTTTTTAATCATACTTAAGTGGAGGGGTGCACTTTTCAACGAATATTGTTTTTAAAAATATTGCAATCACTACGATCGCAAAGTGAAAGTCGCGTTGTTTGAAATCTCGCAGTAACACAGCGCCGTTATAATCCACTACTCTATCGCAGCTTGTGTCACGTCGTCCGTTGCTGGGTCAGATTTCGCAATGTCCCGAGAGTGGAGATAGAAGTGTTGGTGTCAGAAGCTTGTAATTTCCTCCTGCAGGAAGACAACAAGCACACCTGGATTACAAGAGTAATCCACACCTGCCCCATCGGATTTCACATTTCCACCCTCTCTCATCTGCCTCCGCAGAATCGACTCTCCCTGCTAGGATTCGGCTGACATTCTCCTGAAATCAGAGAAGTAGGAGCCTCTCCAAATCCTTGCAATAATATTGTATCATAAGCAACGAGTATAATTTGAAATTAAATTCAATGGTTTGAAGATGTCAATTTGTAATCACTATGAAGTTACATCAATATTATTTATTTTAACGGTATTATTTGTAGTTTAGTTTCAACTTGCAGCAATTTCATATTAAAATATTATTATTCAATTATTTTACTTAAGAGACTATTGGTCACTTGCTCTTATCGATAGTTCTCCGTCGTTTCTCCAGTGAATACCAGACGAATCCCGGAGCAGCACCCCCAACGAATGGGCTGTGGATCGCGCACTAACTTTCATTTCTCTTCCTCTTTATTGTCCTACCCTCTCCCCTCACAACCACGCAGGTCGAGGGACCAGTCCGGAGCTTAGAGCTAGTCCCGCCTGAGGCCGCGCTCTGCAGATCACGTGGAGGGGAAATTTCCCGCCAATATGCCGGTATGCACGCCAACGCCGAATTTCACCTTGCAACAAAGGAACACCGCCACCTTCCTGTTTATAATCTTCACTATACTAACGGTACAAATAACCATAGCAATTGACGTTTCCAAAACATCAAAAAAGCAATCTATCATTTTTTTTCTTCCCTACTTAAATGTATTTTTTTCTATAGAGACATTAATTCCTAATTCTCTTTATTAATAGGTAAAACTCATGTAATTCCATTAGCGTTCTGTAATGCAGATGTGTTTTAATTCCTTCTGACTATATCGTTTATTTGACATGTCTTCCTTTACATTCAAATTTTGGCATGAAAACATGACCATTCATTGACTCACACTAACACTAAGTTATCCTTCCCGTGTTTGAAGTATCCGAATGTCTCTCAAACTTCATTTACTATCAAACTGCAACTTCATAAAAAGCATAGACATACAAGGGATACCGCCAAGAGCCTTGGCAACTATGTTCGTTCGCAATAGTCTTTGCTCTTGGAAGAGTATAATAATGCTAATGTATCGAACGACTTATCTTTCTTCGTACACGAACCTTTCGTCCTTTCTCTGAACCGATACATATTTTAATATTTTTCAAATTTTCAATATTAATCGATACCGGATATATCATAAGATACAAATTACATGTTTTATATTTGGGCGTGTTTTCAAGAAATTTGTGTGCCTCACGTACGAAATTACTAAATACAGGATTCTAATTATTTCAAGATTCAACAATATAAAAATATTATACATTTGTAACAACCTTGAACAGAAATGTATTTATTTATCCATTTCATCTTTTACGAAAGTCACATTTTACGAAACGGAGATCTCGCAACTGTTCTTAGAACACAACTGTTCTTAACATCCATACCCCCACTAACAACTAGGGGGTAATAATTGTAAACTCAACAATTAGTTATTTAGAATCAGTTTTGTAATTTGTATCTTTAGGAATATTATTATAAATATTTTAAATATATTTGACTATCAACTACAATTTTACATCAGTGTGTTTCCTCTCGCAGAACGAATAGTGAAATTTAAACGAAATTTATAGAACATTCAAATTTTAGAATGTGGGGAAAACGTTGGACGATATTTTTGTCATAACATCTTATTGCAATACTAGATTACTTTTTAAACAAGGCTTAAGGTCCACTTTCGATAATTTTCAATTACTTATTGTAATGTGGCGTCTGAAAATCTTTATTTCGTAAAAACTCATTTGGACTTGGATACGTTTGTTTAAAACGCAAAAAATTATTTTCTTTTAAACGAATGTTTAATTTTACTTTTAAGTATCTATTGCAAATTCCCTTTATTTGAGACGTAGACCAGTTTCATGTAACAATGCTAATTCTGTATTTACCTTCAACAATGAAAAGGCTACCTCATCCAATGCTTAGCAACAAAGTTTGGTTCTCTGTGCCGTGGAGCCCCCGTGTTTACGTAAATCTGAACAGCGTCATACGGCACTCGCCGAAGGGGGACTTTCAACGTGGTACGTACAGTAAAGTGCATGGAAGTTGCAAAGAAACGTTTCAAAGCTGTGTGAACATATTATATAAGTTGTACGCAGTTCATACATGTCTTCATTCTGGCCATTTGCAAAATATTCAATATGCTAGCATATTTCATAATGATATTTCTGCTTTGATGCAATTTATAGAAAAATAATTAAGTAAAATTAAGCTAAGACGTCTTATTTTTTTGTGTTTTATTTAATGTATTATAATATATCTTAACCGTTAAACCACCTTAAATATGCATAATGTAAAGTATGTGCCATTTTGTTCCTGATATATAATAAACGTCAATTTCATCAATTAAAATGAAATCATTGACCTTCATTTGTTTAGCAAATACAGCCAATCATGTTCTTTAAATGCTTGTATCCGACCTTCCTGACATCTTTTGTCTTCGAGGCAGCTATTTATTTGACTTAGCGTGTAGCGATAAGCTACCTGAAAGTTGAGGGGACCTCAGAAGGAATTTGAAGAAATTAAAGAAACTTCGAATTCTCTATTTTTACAATTAGCAACCAGAAGAATCTGATGAAACGTGGGATGTGCTCCGTAGAATAATTTGACTAATCCGCACATGGACAGAACAAGAGCAACGGGTTAGAATGCGTGCACTAACGAACTTACAAATTACTTGTTGCGGAGTTTGGCAACGTACAGTCGGAGACCGTACGTAAAACCAGTCGGAAGCTTAGAGCTTGTACCAACTGTGTTGAAGCCTGGCTGGCAGCAATATCTGGGGGGGGGGGGGGATGTGGCAAACCCCGCATGAGGACGTGTAGGTCCCCGCCGGTTATCACTTTCTATCGGACAAGGTACACCGCTATCTTCAGGATACATTACCTACATTAGTGGGATTAATGACCACAGCAGCTGACAAACCACAGCAGGAAACAAAAAATAATCAATCTTTAGCCCCCAAGCCCGCTTGCCAACGTGCTGGCTAGGGGGTGCCCGTGATCTGTAAGACTCGATTGATTAATTGATTAGTGATCTCGGGCGCGTGAACTGCTGTCCCGAAAGTGTAGTGTATGATTTTGTTGTGGGAGATGGCGGTGATCGGGAATGGCGAGATCCAGTGCCAATCTACGTCGATTGGGGAGATTTTCCCGCACCAGGTATCTCCCATCAGGGGGGGGCACCGCCCCAACCGGGACAAACTCTAAGCTCCCGATTGGTCTCCCGACATATTTGGTAGTGTAGTGTTTGTGAGCGTATGTGTGTGTAAGGGTTATAGAACGATTTTCCGAAGAATGAGCCAAAGTGACAGTTCGCATAACAAGTGAACATCACATGTATTTCAGAGAAGTATCCCTCCGCCACGACAGCTGTTCAGCCACGCCCCTTCGTAAAGTGCTAATGTCTCCTGTGAAAACATCCCTTTGCAGAAGTCTAAGACTCGCTGAGGTATATGCATGTAAGCGAGTCCGAGAAATATTTAAATTTAATTTCGTTTGGGGAAAATCTCTTAACATGCTCTCACAATCAGTAAAAGAAAACTGCCACGAATGTAAATAGAAAGCTCTCAATCACAGCTCGCCACACAACAGCACAAAGACCGGAACCACGTGCATCGGTACGCATCTCGCATTCAAGTCTCGGTTGTAAAATGAACATAATATTTATCACAAAAACATAAATTCAATGTAATATGTAAAGGAAAAAAGAATTTTTACAGAAGACCACATAACACTGCACTTCCTAATTTCAATTATTTCTCGTGGCGCACTATATTTTTGTCCGTCGAGGACATCACTGAAGGAAACCTCGAATCCATTTACAAGATAGCCACCTGCAAACGCACGATTGCAGGAAGGGAGTCTAATGGGCACAACGACCACAGAACCTTGAGTTATGATGCCAGCACTAGCTGTCACTTTGGCTCCTCCTTGGGACAATCGCTCTGTAACACTAGGAGAAGGAAGGGCAAGGAAAGACGGCGCGTGCGCGTGCAGGTACTCGGCGTACGGCGTGGCGGAGCCGGCGGTGGCGCACGCGGTGAGCGTGGAGGTGTTCGAGCGGCGGGCGGACGCGGCCGGCTGCCGCTGGGTGGACGTGACGCGCGGGGAGGCCGTCCGGTGAGTAGCATAAACCCCTATTGATTCCAACACACGAGAAACGAAATGGCAACGGAAATAGGGATTAGGCAAGTAATCACAATAAAAATAAACCTTCGGACTGCATTGTTTTTGTTATCTAAGGTCGCATCAACATCTAGGTCATTAGCAACCACTATTGGTGTTAGCGGTATGATAACTATGAAGATGAAACGATATGGTGATGATAAGGGGTGAAAGAACGAACACAAATACAACCATGCCCGAGGCGGGACGCAAACCCGCAATTCTTCGGTCCGAGATCGCTACGACACTTCTGTCTTAGCGATCTCGGCCACCCTATCGGCACTGCGTTGCTTTGTCGGTCAATAAAACTACACTAAGTATTTGGAGAAGAATTGCATGAGTGCTGAGAGTCGAGTCTTCACAATGTGTTCTGTTCAAATCATTGGGTTGTTCGAATAGCTAGTGAAATATAGTGCATGGCTTCTGGTAAATGGAACTGTAAAATTATTCCCTGAAAATTGCAGACGCGGCAGAACATGACGTAGTGAAGTTCGGGGAGTGTGATTAACGAGTAGTATAGAATTAAAATTTTCCAAATATTTGTTTAGAACGTACGTTAAATAAAAATTGCTTACTTTTTATTGAAATGTATTTTAATTAAATTCTTTTCATTGAACAAGGAAAAGAACAGCCTCTGAGGCGATTGTACACTGTTAGGCAATCTCAGTATATGAGTATTGTGGCGTCATGGTAGTGAAATGACAACACAGACACGAGCTCTATTTACAAATATATTTATTTACAAATTTACATAATTTACATCTCTGGGGTTACGTTTGCAATCTACCTCCGTGACTCCCACGCACACTGCTCCCCGTCCCCAGGCTAGTGCATCCTACACCCAGACGCTTTACCGCGCCGGTACCTTGACACCCAGTGCTACGCACTCGCCGTGTCACAAGGAATTCACTTGCGCCTGCGGGGCTGCAGTTGCGTCCGCACGCGAGGCAGTCTCCACACGAACTCCTCTCCGCCTTCCAGGCCAGCTAGCTTCTTGGCGATCATGTGATCCGCCGGCCCCTAACCTCTCTGAAACGCGCGGGTGGCTTCTGGCATCACATGGCCGGACACCGGGGGGGGGAGTCTGCACTGCTCTGCCCGTCCTCCGTCACGAGGATAATAGCTCCCTTTTCAGTTGGCTCACAGTTACTCAAAGTCTTTGTAGTAGTCGGCTTTTGTCGTTCCCATGTAGCGCCGACACCCTCTAAGGAAGTTAAGTCTGGCTGCAATGTGACGTTACAGTATATACATACATACATACATACATATAGTAGTAAACAATTAAAAGTGATATATTTTGAGTGAAGCAATATCCTGGGTTATTATCATTGGCACGAGCCTACCTGAATGTTAAAATAGTAACAATCTTGAGAAAAATCTCATTTACAATTCAATAGATTCTCGTAAAACCTTTTATTTTTATTTTGATGTGGTTTCAAATTTTGGAGGTTTTTCCAGAAGGTCCTCCAAGTAATACAGGTCTAGAGAACTATTCAAATCTATCGTACATGTAGTTTTATTGACCGACAAAGCATTACAATCGGTAATGAGAGAACACAAGATTTATTTCTGTTCTGTGCTTTGGCCCAATCTCTACTTCCGTTAACATTTCGTTTCTTCGTATCAAAAGGGATTTATGTTCAATTCTATTTTGCTTGGTGAGAGCTATACATCGAGATCAAAGCTTAATAGCAAATCCTCGACGATCTTCGAGGTAGCATGATCTTAACAACCAAACACAAAGCACCTGGTTCAGAGAGGAGTTCTCTAGAAATATTTCTGAAAGCTTAGTGCTTGCAGAAGTTTCCCCTTCACGGTCATTTATACAGTTCTCACATTTAGTATTGTACATAGTTACTATTGTAACCATGCAATCTGGAGTATCTCGGAACAGGGATATCCTCAAATCTCTTTAAAGGTCATTTTACTCGGAAAAGCCTATCGCTTCGGTGGCGCATTTCTGCGTCCCAGCTACTTCCATGGTGTTAGTGCAACCGCGCGAAATGCAACCATCGAGCAGCAGCGGTTGCAGGGCAATTACAACGTGTGTATTAAATGTGGAAACCATTTGAATTGATGCGGCGCACCAAGTGAACTGCCGCGGTTGCTGTGAATCGATCCGTAGTCGTAAGAGATGGTCGCAGTAGCTTTCCACCACTAGCGTGAGTACCCGAGTTAAAATCGCGATCGATGCATATGGAGTTTGTGGTGTAAAATCGGGTTCGCGATAGTTTTTCGTGAGGTTTACCTGTTTCCTCTGCCTCGCATTTTACTTTTGTTCAATCATCATTCACATCACACCTTGTATCACTAGCACTTCAGCATCAATTGCATTGCGTTTCCCACGATCAACGAAATCGATAGAGCAAGGATATCAATAAGGCCTCAAATCGTGTCTCGGGCGCAGTCGTATATCTTGGACGTGACGTCACCAAGAAAAGACAGTTTGAGGCTTATGAAGGTGGTTATTGCAGTACGGATGCTTGTGCATACAATTGCTATTGATACACAAGAAGAGAGAATAGTGGGGTCATCATTAAGAAGACCTTGAGCCGCTTATTTAACCCAACACATCTTAACTGCCGTCCTACGCCTAAAAGTCTCATGTTTTATTTAAAACTTTTTCTTACTTGGTAATTACTGTGAGATAACTGGCATTATTCCTTAGCAAGAATCTTGTACTTAGAAACACTCGGGCTCGTGGTATGTTTTCTCGGGGTTCTCCCATTTTCCGTACGTCTCGTTTGACCAATGTTTCATCATAATGCGTATCATATTTTCACATTCACTTGTCACTTCCCTTTCAAGCATTGATCCATTCCACTGCGTCCAAATGGATTGGACTCCTGCATCGTAATAATGTCCATCGCTGTACTACCTCATTCGTGAATAGTATGCGATATGTGACGATTGCGAGGTGCGTACGTGTGCGTGTGTGTGTGTGGGGGGGGGGGTGCACGGTGTGGACGATCGACGAGAGAAAGAAGAGTGCGGAGACACCCTCGAAGTTGGCCTTGAGCCACCGATTTTTCCTGACCTACATCAACGTTATGGTTTAATTTTCGTATCCAATACGAATATTAGTGCACCCGGTAATGCTTCGCTATTACATGTATTACACTTCACTTGCTACTGGTAACATAATTGTTAATCACGTCTTACGCTACGCTCTGAACAAATTTTAATAGATGAGACTTTCTGGCGATTATGGGCGAGTTCTATGTCCTGGTTTGGACATGGATGTCAAGTATCCTAATGTTAAAACGTTTCCCCTCAAGTTTGGGCACACATTCGCTAAGACTCTGATTTGGAGAAGTTTTATTTACTTGTCCGAAATAACGTTCAAGTAATAATTCCGGCCGATATTTCACAGCATGCGCAGGGAAAACGCCCCTAATACTTCAGAGTGCTGCGGGCTGTGTAGAGCTTCTGTTCAGGGGCCTTGAGTCATCGTAAACTCATCAATCATTAACAACAATACCGCTCATTTCCGACAGACCCATCGCACATTCCCATTGGAATATGTCTATAACCTTCGTATGTAGATAAGTTGACAAAGTTGAATCTCAATTGGATGAAGGGTATATTATTGTTGGAAGGCTGGACGTGTTCAACCGGCGCGTGCGCGATGAGGCGGGCGCGTTCGCCTTCACGTACAGCGCGCCGCGCGTGGCGCCGCGCGGGCTGGCGCTGCAGGCGGACGACGTGCGCCTCCTGGTGCCGCAGCCGCCCGACGCCCCCGGCGCCGCCTTCCCGCAGGCCGACGGTGAGCGGGGACACGTGGACAGGACTTACACGAGCAGACAGGGAACGAGTTAGAGATGGAGAGAGGGAAAGAGTTAAAGAAGGAATTAGAGAAGGAATGATGGAAGAAATTAGAGATGTAGAGATGGAGAGAGAGAAGAAGAGAGGGAAAGAGTTAGAGAAGGAGAGAGGAAAAGAGTTAGAGATGGAGAGAGGGAAGGAGTTAGAGAAGGAGAGAGGGAAAGAGAGAAGGAGAAAGGCAAGCAGTTAGACATGGAGAGGGGGAAGGAGTTAGACAAGCAGAGAGGGAAGGAATTAGAGAAGGAGAGGGGGAAGGGATTTGAGAAAGAGAGAGGGAAGGAATTATAAAAGGAGAGAGAGAAGGAATTAGATAAGGAATGAAAGAAGGAATTAGAGAAGGAGATAGGGAAGGAATTTGAGAAGGAAAGAGGGAAGGAATTTGAGAAGGAGAGAGGGAAGGAGTTAGAGAAGAGGAGAGGAAAGGTAGAAGACAGAGGGGCAAAGAAGTGCAAAAGCCATATCAAACAAGTGGGAAAACTGCATTCATGCAAATCAAGCTTTTTTGTGTCTGGGAAATTCTTCTTTTTATTTTAGATGTATCTTCACTGCTGACTTTGTTACTACACTAACATATTTAAACGTATTTTTTCGCCAGTCTATTCGATTAGCTTCAACCCATTCGTCCCAGACAAGTGAGCCAATGTGATCGCGAAGATGTGTAGCGACGGGGCCATGGGCGGGTGCGACAAATGCCGCTGTGCCGCTGATTCCCTGATGGGGACACGGGTGGCGCGTCGATGAATGGGCGGGAGTGCATGTGGGGCAACGCAAACGCAAAGCGATCTAACAACGGGTATAGCAACGCGACGGGGCTTTTGGTGGGTGGGAAAGGCGGCGCCGCTGAATTCCTGATGGCGAGACGGGAGGCGTGTCGGTGAATGGGCGGGAGTGCGAGTGGCAAGGCGAAGTTGGGAGTGACGTGACGTGACGGTGTGGTGGGTGTGTGGGCGTGGCAGGAGGCGCCGCCGAGTTCCTCGTGGTGCCTGCGAGCGGCGTGTCGGCGGACGGGCGCGAGTGCGACCGCGCAGGCGTGGGGTTCGCGGCGTTCGCCACGCAGCCCGACCGCTGCGCGCGGCCCCGCGGCTCCTGCCTGCGCGCGCAGCCGCTCGACCTGTGGCGCCGCGACGCGGTGGGTGAGCGCCCGCCCCCTCCTTCCCTCCGATAAGCTTCTGCTCCCTCCTGGCTAAGTAATCGTGTGGCTGCAAGGAACCTAGTAGCTGCTCAAGCAATTGTAGGCCTGCAAAACTGATATTTTGTTTAAGTAAGCGTAGACCTGCAAAGAAACGATCACGCGATTAAGAAATTGTTGACCTGCAAAGAAATCATTCTTCGCTTAAGTTTAAATTAAAGTCGCTTAAACTACAATTGGGCTTAAAGAAAACTTCAAAATTCCTGAAAAATCGTAGTTCTACAGAAAATGATTTGTTACTAAATAAACGAAGGCCTACTAAAAATGTTTGCTGCTTAAACACTTTTGGGCGTAAAAAAATGGTGTGTTGCTTATGCAAACGTATGTTTACTAAGAAACGATTCACTACGAAAGAATTATATCACCAAAATATCTGATTTGTACCTACCCTTTCACTGTGAATGGAACACTCGCTTCTAAAGAAACGTTTTTTGCTCAAGGAGTCCTAGGCTTGCAAAGAAACGCACAGTTGCTTATGTAAACATAGTTCTACAAAGAAACGGAACGTTTCTTAAGCAAAGTTAGGCCAGCAAGGAAACGGTTTAATGCTTGATAATGCGTAGGCCTGTAAATAAAAGAGCTGATTCAGTCTCCTGTTTAACAATCGTAGCTATGCGTAGAAATGCCTGCTAATTTAGCAATCATAGGTGTAGTAAGAAATGTGCTGCTTTTTGAAAATTCACTTCTCCTTCTTGACAAACTAATGTAAGAATATAAAGCCATATTGTTGGAATGTAGTGTATACGGGTTTCAAATATTGGCACGAGAGTACAGGCTTGTACGGGGTGTAATATCTTGTGTTCTGTGGCGCTCAAGAAACGAGGAACCCCCAAATATGGATCGAATCGGCAACCTCGCATTTAGAAACATTCTTATTGTTATATTGTCGTTCGTATTCACAGTACATTTTTATTCTTTGGCATACTGAATGAGAGATTTATAACCTATGAAACTGTTTCAACTTATGTCTCGCCCACATTCCCATCATTTTTTTAGGCATTCGCGTTTGTAAATAATTGTATCTGAATTTTCGACGAAATCAAGATTTTTGGTTTTCATGAAGAAAAGGTAGCAGTTCAACCGTCTATATACCAAGAAAGTTCAATCAGTGCCAGTTATGTTATTGCTAGGGCATCACGACACGTGCTAAACCTAGTGACACTTTCCATTTCCCTCCGAAACGCGAAATGTCATTTTCCATTATTTAAATCCAAATGTCTCATTTCGTATCAAGTAAAAAATTTATTTCTGCTTCATTCACAGTATGGTAGTTTGATTACTGAGTTTTCGCTGTTTCTTGACACACGCAAAAGCTGTATTTTTACTTATTATACGCTTGTACTTCAATATTTTTCGTAATACTGTTCTGTTCTATCAATTTTATGCAACCAGAGGAACTAAAACCAGAATTGAATGGCTAACGTTCGTTATGTATTTTAACCATCAATTTTAACAGATTAAGAACAATCGAAGGAAATGAGTTGTAGCTAATGATAGCGGATGATGCCATACTTATTCCACGAAAAATAATTAAATTATACAAGATATTTCTCAAAAGAAGGCGGCAATACGGAAAGTGCTCAACGCCACACGATCGATATCACATATACCCGACGCGGTTGATTGTAAACCTCTGCTTTCGCCATTGTATATGAGCGTCCACCGCGTCTCTGGTATGACCTTCATCGGCCGATCGACGTGAGTGAGTAGCATGTAGCGTTGCGCCATGAGTGGCGGCGGCGGGTGTGCGCAGGAGCTGAAGAAGGAGGGCCGCAGGGGCAAGTACTTCCTGCAGAACTTCGCGCGCCTGCCGCCGCAGCCGCTGCGGCCGCGCCCGGGCTCCGGCGACACCTTCCTGGCGCTGGCCTTCGACGGCGCGCTGCAGGACGTGGTGGACCTGGAGCTCAGCGCCGACTACAACGCGCCCGTCTCCTCCGGGTGAGTCACGCTCTCCAAATGTTGGATGTCTCCTCCGGGTGAGCCATGCCATCCAAATGTTGGATGTCTCCTCCGGGTGAGCCACGCCATCCAAATGTTGGATGTCTCCTCCGGGTGAGCCACGCCAACAAAATGTTGGATGTCTCCTCCGGGTGAGCCACGCGATCCAAATGTTGGATGTCTCTTCCGGGTGAGCCACGCGGTCGAAATGTTGGATGTCTCCTCCTTGTGAGCCACGCGGTCCAAATGTTGTGAGTTGTTGACGGCCGAGAGCTGACGCACGATGAAGCGCAAGATTCGCGATATAGTTGATTGCCGACCTCTGGTATAAATGTTTTGTTATTGTTGTGGTTATTTCACTTTGTTGTTCTTGTACGCCACAACGCGCCTGTCTGAAATTTTGGTGATTACAACCAACCGGAACCTAGGTGCTCATTTTGCTCATTTCACACATAAAAAACACGGAATATTAAACATTCTGGTAGGGGGGCGCGTTGTTTGATGATGCGTTTGTCGTTGCAGTGTCCTTCGGGTGAGTTGCACGATAGAGCCCGCCGCGTAGAAATACATAATGAAAATTATGATGGCTGTTATTGTTAACCAAAAACCGCACCTCTCTTCTGAGATATACACGGTACTACGTTCCTGAGCGGACTTGACATCTCAAGAAAACATAATAATGATGTCGACATTGTTGTTTTGTAGGTGAGCTGCACTTATAACCTTATCATCTGAACCCCTTTCGCTTAACAAAAAAACGTAATATTCAATATTTTTACTGTTCCTGTTGTTGTAATTGCATTGTAGTGGTCATTAATCACAATCAGTAAATGTTCTTGTAAAACACATAAGGGGCTCCTATTCACAAGTAGAGACATGTTGCTGCTCTTGTACGTATTCTGGAAATTTCTCGATTCGCCCACTCTCGACATGGGTGATTTGTTGAATTTATTGAATGTGGCATCACCTTGGTCTACAAAGACTTATTGTACTATTTCGGAATCCAAAATTTGGTCCCAGAGACCATCACAATAAAGGAGATTCACTTTATTCCCTCCTTTTGTCCATCTCTGGCTGAGCGAATATCGAATCTGTTGATGACGAGAGTTGTCGAAAGATTTAGTTTTACTGTATATCTGGACATTGTTCTTTAACTTGCCATAACCATACCGGCTCAGGTGGCTCAAGGCATGAATTGATGTCATTGCAGTTTCTGTGACCGGGAGATCCTGGGGGTCGAGTCCTGTCGGCGACAGGATTTTTGACACTATCTAGACATATTGGTCGAATTCAGCCGCTATCTGGTGAAGAATCTGGTATCAGCCGGATACTCTTATCGGTAGTTTTCCATGGTTTCTCCGATCAACATCAGACGAGTGCCGGAACACTACCCAAACAAACGGCTCACTGGTCGCGCACGATTGCTCCTTCCTCTTCCTTGTTGTATCCTCACCCCTTACTTACATCCACACTTACATGCACACTATATTATCAATATGCCGGGAGTTCAGTCGGGAGCGTAAAGTTTGTCTCATGTGAGGGGGTGCCCCGCTGCTGGAGATGCTTCGTTGGGAAAATCCCTCTACCCGACGGATCTTGATATCCAGCGAGGGAAGAACATCGCCAGATGCACTAACAAAAGCTTCCACTACATTTACGAGATTAATCGTTTTCTTTACCAGCAAATAATCAATAAGCTTATCAATCAGTAGCAATCAATAAGATATTTCCGGTCAGAAAGTCGTCGTTTACAGGCGCACAATTTCTATACTTTTGTCTTCTTACGAAGTAAAGGAAGAAAGTGAAGAAAGTGAATCACAGTAGGCCACATCCGCATTCGTTTTCGCGGTTGCATTAGTTCACATTTTCATTATTTCCCTTCCTTTTACTCCAAATGTATACTCAAATATCCATTACGCTGACAAGTGCTTTAGGGAGAGGAGTGAAAGAATTAAAAAGAAAGAAAGAAAGAAAGAATGAAAGACCTTTAAATGAGTGTGCTTGAGAGTTGGGATGTATCAACCATGCAGGATAAGTACATTGGTGAATAAAGTTAGATCTTGCACTTGTAGGACGAATGCAAATTAAGTATTACACATGGATGTAGTCTTTATCTTTCTATTTATTTGAACACTGAAATGATTTGAACATTGTCGCGCACAAAATAGTTCTAAAATATTAAGAAACGACGTTTTTCAATTGAAATTTATCCCAAAATATGTGATCGGGCTCATCAGTCGCTAGTTCCGAAGAATGAGAATAATGAGAATGTGTAATTAAAAGACGTGTAGATACAACCGATTTTCATCACCTAATACATCTGCTTTGTAATAGTATTTTATTATCTAAAACTACTACCTCAAATCAGTCAGTAATTTCAGACTAAATTACGGTTTGTGACTGATCACTTTCGCATACAAACAGCTATTGGAAAATATCTAAACTTGCAGAATTTGTAGAAGAAAATACTGGTGTTTAGTATTGCAAACTGTTGACTTTTGAAATGTGAACACTAAATAAGATAAAACTTTTCTCACTCTTTACAATTTTCTAACTAAAATTACACGTCATTATTAGATTCTACATTAATTATATACAAAATAAATATATAAGTCATTAAAGTAATAAGGCATTTTTTCACTAAATCTGTCAAAATTAATTCTAAACTAGAACGTATCTCTTTTAACTTGCAGGGCTTTTCGATATTTTTTTACAATACACATGTTCCAAATCTAAACATACAAAGTATTAAATACATCTCTTTTTTAAGTTTCGTATTTACCGTAAGCATGGATATAATGTTCATTATCATATCATGTCATGTTTGTAACTAATTTTTTAGTGTTGGCCATTTTCTTCTCATTCCATTCCTTACCGTGGGCCTCGTGCATCCAAATGAACTGCACGCGATCACGCCAGCGCTCATTATTATTTCAATGAGAGGCGAGAGCGCGTGAGGCTTCCGCCATGCATCAGCGCGGCCTATCTGGGCGGCATAAATCCGCCGCCTGTGCATTTGCAGCGAGAGGTCGCCCGCGCCGGCGCAGTTATTCACTGCGCGGCGGTGTCGCGCACGCAGGCAGGCATTTGTTTCGCGCGGGACAGATAGTGTCGCGGCGAGCGGGAAGCGAAGCGTGGCCTTTCGTTTAGCCCGCCGCCGGACCGCCTGCCGCGACCAGGAGAACTGTGTTGTGTGAAGTGCGTGAGCGAATGAATGGTAGTCGGGAAATGGGGTAGATGACTGAGAGTGCAAAAGTAAATCGACGGGGAAATTGGTAGATAAATAATTGTTGTGACAGTGGGTGTATGAATGAAACGTTTAGTGTTTGTTTTTGTGGAAGGAAGAAAGCTTTTTTTTTTGTTATTGTCCTCCCGGCTTGCCTTCTATATCGATCAAGTCACACGATGGTGGGTTGGTGGGTGTCTCGACGGTAGAAGTGAGACAGTGGGTAGTAAGTGGAGGGGATAGTGTTAGAAGGAATGAGTGTGAAACTGAGAAGATGTGTGCGTGGAAGGAACTGCCAGTAGGTGGAATGAAGGATGGCTACGTGAGAAATCAGAATGAGAGAAACGTTTAGTGAAGTGTAGGTATTCTTTAAACTACCAGCCTGACGACCGCCGGATGCAGGAAGTGTGTGAATGTGAAGAATAAATAGCATAGATGAGTGAATAATTGAGTGTATAGCTGGGAAATCATGCAAGTAGATAGCAATGATGAGAGCGTGCTCTGGTCGAGAAAACTTCCTGATACCGTAGGTATCTACTAGTTTTACCTTCCAAACTTTGCAATAAATCAAAGCAATCGTTACTTTATCTCTCTTGCGTTTTTTATCCTTTGGGGCAATCCACGCGGTCTTGTGGCATCGCATTTGTCAATCGAATGCAGTACTTGACCGCTGGCGGCGACGGTAGCCAGGACGGCGGAAATAAAACTGAATGCGCCGCCGCCGCCGTGTCGCAATTTGCCTCGCCGAGGGCTCTCGCCTCTAAATGAAGCGGCCGTGACCTGACGGCGCCTCGCCACGGGGGGGGACGAGCATCTCTTCCCCGCGGCGGGGTGGGGCGGGGCGGGGCGGGGCGGGGCGGGGCGGGGCGGGGAGGGGCGGGGCGGGGCGGGGCGGGGCGGGGCGGGGCGGGGCGGGGCGGGGCCGCTGGCGCGAGGGGAGCACGGAGCGGGGGGACGAGAAATGGAGCAGATGGAAAAGACGGAAAGGTCATCAACTGATGTCACTGCATTACCTCTAACCGGGAGGTTCTAGATTCGAGTCCGGAGAGGGGCAAGATTTTCGGCGCTAGCTTGTCAGCTAGGTCGGATTCAGTCGTTGTCTGGAGGAGAATTCTGGCGACCGGCTGCTCTAATCGGAAGTTATCCGTAGTTTCTCAGATCATCACTAGGCGAATGCCGGAGCAGTACCTAACAAACGGGCCACGGACCGCGCGCGATCTTTCCTACCTCTTCCTTGTCCTATCCTCAACCCTTACACACACACACACACTTTCACTAACATGTTTTACACTACCACACATGCCGGGAGGCCGGTCGGGAGCTTAGAGCTTGTCCCGGCTGGGGCGGTGCCCCGCTGGTGGGAGAGTCCTGGTTAGGGGGAAGCCCCACTAACCGACGGCAGGTCGGCGCCGGATCTCGCCATCCAGGGGGGGGGGGGGAAGATCACCGCCACCTCCGGAGGAAAACATGCTCTACACGAACGGAACTAATGACCTGCCCGGACCGAGTTGACGCGCCCGGAATCACTAAGAACCAACCAAACAATCGGGATATGGCCGTTCTGTCAGCATTAGCGGTGAGGACGACGGGTGTTGAGGGCAATGAGGGAAGACGAAGATGACGGGGGCGGACCGGGGGCGAGGATGACGGGATGACGAAGGGGCGTGAGAAGTCGTGGTGTAGAGGAGACGGAGAGCAGGTAGGAAAGGCAGTTAGGACGGGAGATGGCAGTGGGGACGGCTACAGGGAGCTATAAGAAAAGGATGAGGGCGGCGAGGGAAGGAGGCACAGGAATGATCTAGGGCCGTGGGAAGTCGGGTGGTGAAGGGGTCTGTAACGGCGGCCGATGTGACGTAGGTGGAAAGGGGTGATAAGTTTGGGAAATGGCCGTGCTGGCCGCAAGAACGGCCAGGGTGGGGGGGTTTGCGAGGGTGGGGGGGCGGGGGCGGGGGGGGGCGACGGCACAGAAGTAGGGCGCAGCGGCGGCGGCGGCAGGAACAACAAGGGTGAACAGAGCCGCGAGGGCAGACGGCCTTAGCGCACAGTAGGAAGGCGGTGCAGATGTCATTAGCACCAACAATGGTGAAAATAGAGTGATGTAAGGAGACAAAGTGGTGCCCAGACCAGCCTTGCCCCCTCCCCTGCCCCAATATTGATATTACGGAAGTCGCGTGGTCTTCATAATTTGTGAGTGCAGTTTCGTAACGACAGTATCTTTGGATAGAAACTAAATATAATAATTAAATAAAGATTTACATGGCACAATATTGCATCGTAGAACAAAAATAATTGTAAATGTCATTGGTTTTCTTTTCATAGCTTTATTAAAAAAACTTGAAAAGAGTGAAGAAAAGAGAATTAAAGTAAATTATAATAGCAATGAACAAATTAAATAAACGAAGTTGACGATAATTTTGTAAAGAGAAAAAGAGGCAAGTTATCGAATTACAATATACAAACTAAAGAAACCGAGAGGTTTTTCCATTCGCCAATGCAAATGGTTCATAACTTCATTAAAATGTGCTTTGTCAGTTTTTTTCTCTTTATACACCCAGAAGAGCTAGTCCACGCAGCTATTGCTCTCATACAGAAGCTTGTAGGTAGGAGAGAGCTAGCTTTGAATCGCTGAACGATCTCTCAACTAGTAATGTTGTGGTCAGTATTACTTAGACATTGACTCTAATGATCGGAAGAAACATTTCATCTCCTTGTAATACATTATAAATTCAAACTATTTTCTCTCGAGAAAATTTCTTGTTTGTCCAAATTGAAAGCAAGATTTTCAATAATTTATTTCCTCATAAATGTGATCATACCCATTCCTTAAATAAACATTTCTGAAGTGCTTACTACATGTTTCTTTAAGATTGTTTACAGATTTAAAACAAAGGGTTTTTATGTTCAGAGGAAAATCCAATTTTCTATCCATCACTCGTTCAAATTTACATAGTTCTCTAGACTCTTTCTTAGTTTTAGGGGGCGATATTTTGACACCGCAATCCTGGCAAAGTTTTACACCTTAATCAGTCGATGTATTTACAAAACCATCTCGTTATTTCTAAAAAATCTATCTTAATACCAGTATGCAGCAGCCTTTGCTGGATACTGTCTATTTTGCTAAGGACTAGATCGCAAAATTTATCAATCACAAAAATTTGAATGTCAATACACGCTTGCAAAGCTGTTCGATATCACTCCGAGTATCCGCCGTTTCTGATTCATCTTAAGGACGATTTTGAAGTTTGCACTACGATGACTTAATCAACAAGTTTGCTAACTAGTTTCACTGCATTTACTTACGGCATATCAAATATATTGCCTTTATAAAATGTTTCCAGTGTTGAGTGCGAATAAGAAAGCGTTAAAAGTAGTTCTCTAATTCAATTCTTAATTCAAATTACATATATTTGTACAATTTCATTAAGAATATGTGTTAAGGCATCGAAATGCGTCGTTTAACATTCTCTGAGAGAGCTGACCATTTTTATGTCACCAGTGATTCGAAACAGCCTTCAATGGTTCTGGCTCTGAAAATGGAAAAAATAGTGTTATCACACGCCGGTTGTAGAATCTGATTTCCAACACTAAGTATTTCAAGAAAAAACATTATGTGTCACCTGACTTGGATTTCTTAATTTTCATGTTTCCTCCTAATCTTGCGTGCATACATCCACTGTCTTCCCGCTCGGACGGGTGCTCACGGAGAAAAATAATTACGTCACCGTCAAGGAATTTCGATAGAGCACCGAGCGTCAATAACAACTCACAGCGACGAGCAATCGGAAAATGTGTTTGTTCCGTGTGGGACGCGATCGGCTATCAGTTCGTCCGGCTATTGATTTAAACAATTCGTGCTAACGGCATCTTCTTTGGAATCGGCTATATTTCCGAGAATTTGTCTACATCGTCGGTTTGGACAGTGCTGCGCCCTGTTAGCGCGCTGCGAAGTAGTTTGAAAATGTTATACGTTCTTTTACTTTCTGCGATGAGGTTCGCAAGTTTTTGAAAAAAAGTCTCTAAAAAAAATCTTGAGCTCGAGATGTTTATCTCCCATGTTTTCTAGTTAGCAATCTGAGCGAATTGTAAATTTGTATTCAGAAGGTCAATATAGGGAGTGGGAATGTATTAGAGTTAGTCAGGAAAATAAGATGCTAGTACGAGGAAGGACATGTTTTCCAATAGAATGTTTTAGTGCGACAGCGTTCCTATAAATCAGTGGATGCTGCATGTAGTAACCTCAGTTCAATTTCATTCACTATTCCAGGTTATGCAGTCGTTTCGCACTTTTTAAATCATTGTTTTAAAACTGAAAATAGCCTCTTACCTGAAGCCATCTTTGGACGACGAGGCCATGAAGGCTGGTTCGTAAGGCCGTTAGTGCGCTTGGGTAAACAATGCAGTATTGCTAAAAGTCATTAACAAACAGAAAAACTGTCAATGCTTCACTAAATTGTTGATGATATTAAATTTTCAATTTAAATGGTGTATACCTTTGGAAATTTGATTTGATTTGACCAACCATATCAAGGCCTGGGTGAACCCAGAATAGACAAACCTCCAAAAACGTAAAAATCCCAGAATACCTCATTTTGTAGATTATTATATCGTAAAGGCGTATCATGGGGACAATAAACCTTGATTTTAAGAACTAAGAGCACAGTATTTTAGAGTTATAAACGATGAATGCTTACGTTTCATATAATGTGAGTTGCAGTTTACGTTTGCGGCTGCCGGTTTCTCCCTGGATTAATCCACACGTTTTCACGTTGATCATCTTAAAGAAGTTTGATGCACTATTCAGGGTTATTTGTTCCCGGCAGTAGTCCATTTTCTGAGTTTTGTGTTGATGGCGTTGCATCTAAAGTATGCAAAACCGGTATTTTTCTTTAGAGTATTTAGAAAGGTTAATAAGAAGAAAAATAAATGCAGACGATGATAACACAACCACGGATGTAGGAATGGTGAGAACGGTATAAATTGCATGGGAGGTGGCAGAAAACGCCAAGAGCTTTGAGAATAGCGAGGTCGGAGGGTGGAGGAGGACAGGCGGGTCGGTCAGGGCGGGCGGGGAGGGGGGCGAGGACGCCCTGGCCTCGCGCCACGACCTTGCGCCCCTATCTGATTTGCTCTCTTCTGCCTGCCCCCCCCCTCCGCCCGCCGTTCCCCTCCCCCTCCCCCTCCCCCGCCACGGGGACTGAGAGCTCGCCCGACAATGAGGGTCGGGGGGAGGGGGGCCCCGGTCGTCTATGAGCGCCGGAATCCAATCGCAGCCTCTTCAAGGCGGAATTGGCACCAGCGCCGGACGGCGGCGAGGACACGAATGAGGGTGAGGACGGGCGTGGATTTGGCGAGGGAACGTCTTTCTATTGCGACCGCGTTTTTGCTCTCTAGGCCCAGCACCTTCGATTTCTGTTCTCCCATAGGAATTCATGTTGGTTTGAAGCAATGATGAAAAACTCCGTTACAGTATTCATGTGTAAATACATATTGAAAATTGAGAGTTATCGGTAATTGTTTGATAGTTACTGGGAACCGGACAAAATCTCACGTTGAGAGTGGACAAAAAGATACGATACTGAAAGCAGCAAAAAACATACAATACTAACCAGGAAACCACGTCAATACTGAAAAAATAAAAATATGTTTTATTATGTTAACTCGAGAGAGCACAGTCTAACGTGATTTTCGATGCATTAACTATTTGCCCTTGTCTGTCCGTTCTCAAAAATATTTACATTTAAGTTTGAGAGAAAATGCAGAGTCAGTAAGGAAGGGTCTCGATAAAACCCTGTCAAAACACATTGAAAGCCCTATATTTGCTGCCTACTTACTAACCAGTGAGACGTATTATTCTCGTTCTATTGTTCTTGTCGAATTACAGTGCAGTGTACCAGTTTACTCCCGACATGATTTACTATGCTTGATAAAAGTCTGGGTTAATGCTAACTTGGCCACCTAGCTTTGCAACGCGCTTGCAATTTTGTTTTCCACTGATGTTCCATCATTGTGAACTCTAAAACGTCCATGAATGTTCTGATACCATGGTTTTATCAGTTAATTTTTTAACTTATTTATCACTATTAATTTGCTATCGCAAACTTGTATCATTTTTATATTGGTAAATTTATATATTTTTTATATTTTATACTAATCCGAATATTAATATTTCTCAATCAGTGACTTTTATACATTTTTCATGTCTGAATTAGCAAACATTGATGAATTATATCTCGAAAATGGGCCGAACACAGCAATTGATTAATGCGTGAAACTGCACGTTTCACTATACTCCTTTGATTGCTGCTTCTTTGGATTCTATATGTAATGAGTTGTTTCCTGGTAGGAACAGCAAAAAATATTGGATGCTATGTCTGTGACCAGAAATTCAAGGTCGTAGTTTGCTGGACATTGTGTGCACTTAACCGTTCGTGTTATCTCCCTTGTTTCATGAGAGATCTCTTGCGTCGCATGGACTTGCTGGGCGAAGTCAAATGGCTCAAATGCGTTTTAAAGTTGCAACTTCCTTAAAAACTTGGTTAGTGTTCGTTCCCACTTCACGCATTCGAAGGTGCAGCTGACTCTCGAAATATCGATTGATGCCGACTGGTGTTCGCCGTTGACATTACCAAAATTATGTAAATAAACGTCTTTTATTTCTTTCATTTACACTTAATTCTTAGTGATAATATTTGCAAAACAATACAAATAATACACCATGAAATATTACATGACTGTACATGTGACTAAACCGATGATCAAAAATTGAAAAGTTAAAAATTTTATAGTTAAAAATGTAATAGTTAAAATTAATATAAATGTAAAGTTGAAAATTAATATTAACTACTGGGGCTAAAACAGCACGAACTTTCTCGCCCGTCTTTTGACGCAAAATTACACGAAAATAACTCAAATTTTTGAAAAATTTTACAAGACCATATTTCAAAATCTATTTTTAAGGATCAAATTTTACTAGCGGAAAAATCGCTATCTTCATAATTGTAGTTATAGGAAGACGCCGAAAAAAATTGAACTTTTATAATTTTCGAAAAATCAGGGTTTTCAACGAATATCAGACCTCCACCATTCTCTTAAACGTCCTTCACACTACCCAACTACAAAATTTAATCAAAAACGATGGAGCCATTTTTTTTAATTTGGAAAATATCCCAAGGGCTTAATGTAAAGAACCCTCCAAAATTAAAATATCGGTTTCGAATTCAAAGGGCCGCAACATCAGCCAGATTGATTTGGGAATATCAGTTTTGGAGAAAATCAGCTGAACGTTTTATCCACTAGCATCGTTCACAGACAGACGGACGGACGGACAGACAGACGTTTTGCCGCCAATCGATTTTTCGCTATAAAGGTCCCACAAAACATGCATTCTGGCAACACCATGAGTTAGAGGATTTCTTTTTCTAAATTTAGCAACTGATTTTATTCACTTTTTCGTTACCAAAGCCCGGCAATAAGAGTTTTTATGCCGAAAATTCGCCTTTTTTGATCAGCATTACATAATTTTCTCCCTATTCCGTAGCGGGAGAGTAAAAAGATAGTTGTATAGTTAAAAGAGACCCAATTGAAGTTTGCAAAGGTTTCCGCTGCCGGGGTCACAATGTGTTCGGTCGTCTCCTGGACAGTCAAGTATACTGTGATGCTTGTTAGATATTTCCGAATATACACGTTACGACTGTGTACTCCGGATCAACTAATGTCTGATAAATCAATCGTTAATTTTTTAGGTGGGTTAATATTCTTAGTTGCGTGTCGGGCGCCATCTTTCAGAAAGATTTCACTTATTCCACAGAAAAAGATTTCAAAGCAAATGAATCTCTGTAGCGATTTGTATTAAAATAACTGCATGTGCATGTGCATATTTATTGTTTTCAACATTCTCCGGTCAAATAATCTCATCGTCGCAGAAAGGTATCTTTCTCATGGTCACTGTTAGTTTGTACTTGAGCTGCATTTCATACTTCGTCAAGTATGAATAGTGCAAATTTTTGCGACTGCTGGAACACATGGGACAGTGCACTGGCAGAGCACGGGAAAGAAATGCATTACTGAGAGAAAGGTGTGAGGTAAAGTTGGCGCTCAGAGTAATGAGGACGCGTTACACCCCGGACTTTTTTTTTTTTTTTTTTTTTAAGTCTTGACGAGTAGAGAGAGACAGGATGCGTCGGCGCTCTAAAGTACATGTGTACTTTGTGTTGCACTTGGCTTGCAGCAACACGTCACGGAAAACAAATTCCTTGTACCAGACGTTGTAATGGACGTGCGCTGTTCCACATAGAAGGCCGTGATTATGAGTGCTACCTCTTGTTGGAGAATTGGCTACGTAAATCTCGGATGCACGAGTAAGATAATAAATTTCGGTTTTTATTAAGGATCATAAATTTTGTAGTAGTAATTTATTCCATTATTCATTTTTATTTACCTTCTTCAATAACATTGATGTCGTTAAACAGAAAGCGAAAATAATGTGTATGTTTCAGTTGGATGAAACACTCATTTTGGTTTCTCTTCACGGCTAACGTGAACTCTCCCGAAATATTCTGTAAAAACCTTTTTTTTATTCCCTCAAATTATAACTATTTAATGGAGGTAAAAACTCAATATATGTTATCAATATTATATCCGCAAAATAAATTGTTTTTTATCAGGATTTGGAGACAGTTCATCACAAGAATGCAAATGTGCACTTCATTTTTCCTTGTAGCTCTTTTGCAGAAACAACAATATTTTTTGTTCAATAAAGAATAGCTTAAACTTGAGAGCCCAGACAAATGTGACAAAAGTCGGAAATGTTGGGTGGCACGAAATCGTAGACACATTGATTACCTATTATTTATTTATTTATTTAGTCAAAAACAGTCAAAAACTGTATGTGACGTATGGGGGAGAAAATCATCTGCGCACGCTCTCTTGAGTTTCAGAATCACTTCCCAATAATTTAACTATTAATAGTTAAATAGTAATAATAATAATAACAAACTTAAAAAAGCGAGAGATTAACAAAAAAAGTGTCGATCCTGCAGAAGTTTTCATTTAGGAAACTGAAATGTCAGTTGTGCTGCATTCAGAACAACTTGAAATATATACTTTTATTTGAATACCAAAAACAGTTTTAAATGCGCCCCGTATGTACCATCTGATTTGTATTAAATAATTGCACAAAAATTAAGATTTAAAAAACTTTAATTGTTTTTAAAAGAAAAATTAATCGAGAGAGTGAACTGAACGTCGAGCATGCATAATGGTCATTTAAACGCATTCATTTCATTGAGTTCCATATCACCTTCACAAGAGATCTGTACAAGTTCATCTGTTTCACAATATAAATATATTCATATTTGTGCACGTCTTCATTAGGAGAACCAGTCGTACCATCATTTGCCGAGGACACAGACTTTCCAAGTGGTTCCCAATATTCAGAGGTTTTTCCAGCTTTTGAATTCTACCATTCAAAATTGAAATTTGAATTTTCAGGTTTTCGTTGTTTTTACTTCTTTTTGATTTGCTTTGTTTTTATTCGGCAATAATTTACAAAATCGCTTTCGCATTGACCAATAATTTTGAGGCAGACTTATTTCTGATATTTTTAAATGCTTTTAGACGAAGTTTCACTACTTTCGTTTAATTATTAGATAATATTTAGTGTTTCGTGTAGGGTAATAATGTTCACGGGAAATTTCCAACAAAATGAATATGAAATTAAGTAAATATTTTCCTCTTTCCCGTGGTTATATTTCCTTAATTTTTTCGACCCCATTCCTTGACCTCTTCTATTGTGTCTTCTCAATCCTTGGCATCGGAACAGTAAGCTCCCTTAGCAGTAGACCTCAACTAACGTGGTTGCGTCGAATATTAATCTTCTGAATACTAACATGGAGATCACATTCTGCATATCATTGGCTTAAGTGGGCATTGCTTAATGAACGAAAATAGCATTGCATTGTGATTTACGATGGTAATAACCCATCGAGTGCCAAGAAAATACTTTCTGTTGCATAACTGTTTCTCTACAAGGAGCGACTACACTGAGCAGAAAAATAGAAAATAGTATTGATTTTTAATGATAACAATTTTAATAATTTTTCCCTTCATAATTTAAGTAGTATATGACTTAGTGTAGGGATCACAGAATTTTGAAAATGTGCACACAATTCACTTTTCCCCATAGCACGTCATTCGCAGTTTTAACTGTTTTTTTACGTAAAATAAATAAATAAATAAATATATTAGTTACCATATGTACTATGTAATTCTAAAAGACTAAATATTTCTGTAACAAGTATTGCTCATCAGTTTCTAGGTTAAGTACCCCCATCTCGATCATATTTTTCGCCCAGTGTCCCTGATACTTTGAGTAAATACTGAGAGGGTCCCTTATTTTGCATCCAACCATAAACGTAGCTTCACTATCTCATGTTTTCTTGATTTCAGTGTGAGAATAATATGTATTCAAATAATCGTTATCTTTGTTCTCACGACAATAAGTCGATTCTTTCACGTAGGGGTAAAAGCTGATGTCCGTAGCTGATTTACCTTTGCAAATTTTTTTCTTCGAGAGTAAATATTTTCTTATCAGCCCTTGAAAAAACGCTGGTTGCTATCTGCACATGATTCAGTTTAATATGGGGTAGCGTAGGAATCACAGAGCTCATGAAAAGTACACAGATTCTACTTTTCCCCATAGTATTCACACAAAGTTTTTAACTTTTTTGACAATAAATAAGTTGACTTGACGACTAAATTGAACTAAAAAGTGTAGGGTTAAAATAAGAATGTGACTCGTGCGTGTAGTTCAATGTGAAACCCGAGAATCCACTTATATTTTTTCATGATGTTTCTCATTAATTTCTAGTAAAGTAACCTCGAAACTTCATTTTCTACACGACCGTTTTTTAACTCCCGAGGCAGACTTGGAGTAGCTTCCTTTTCCGACTTGAGCTGGGTCGTATGTTAATTACAAAATGATGCATTGGTATATTTTATGCAGAAGTGTGGATGTAATTTCTAATTTAGAGACTTTATTGCGTAAAAAATGCATGCTGATACCACGCGCTTGCAAACTGAACTGTTTTTAATTTCATTTTTGAAGTCTGGTCTGCTAAGGTTAGGTGCAAGTGAAATTTTAGTTATATTTCAACTAGCGGAACCCAGCAGACGTTGTTCTACCCTTCATCGCCCTCTTTCTTCTTCCATCTCGCATTCTCTCTCCGTCTCTCTCTCTCTCTCTCTCTCTCTCTCTCTCTCTCTCTCTCTCTCTCTCTCCGTCTCTCTCTCTCCGTCTCCCTCTCTCCGTCTCCCTCTCTCCGTCTCTCTCTCTCCGTCTCTCTCTCTCCGTCTCTCTCTCTCCGTCTCTCTCTCTCCGTCTCTCTCTCTCCGTCTCTCTCTCTCCGTCTCTCTCTCTCCGTCTCTCTCTCTCCGTCTCTCTCTCTCCGTCTCTCTCTCTCCGTCTCTCTCTCTCCGTCTCTCTCTCTCTCCGTCTCTCTCTCCCTCCGTCTCTCTCCGTCTCTCTCTTTCTCTCTTTCCGTATCTTTCTCTCTCCGCCTGTCTGTCTGCCTCTCTCTCTCTCTCTCTCTCTCTCTCTCTCTCTCTCCGTCTCTTTATCTCTCAGTTTCTCTATTTCCGTCTCTTTCTCTCTCAGTCTCTCGCTGTCTGTCTGTCTCTCTCTCTCCCTGTTCCTGTCTCAGTCTGTCTGACTTTGACTCTGCCTCTATGTGTGTGTCTCTCTCTGTCTCTGCCTCTCTCTGTCCCTCTCATTCACATTTAGTGGCACGATTCTGAGGTGGGGTTACATCGAGATGCGCCGGCCAGCATAAATTTAATAAAACGTTCGAAAAGATATCATCCTGTAGATTCCAGTGTGGAAAAAGTTTCTTTGGGGTCCTACGGCCTCAGAAATTTAGACTTTAATGCCCTAGAACGCTTTTTTTAGGGGTTATTTAACGATATAGATTCGAACATCGAGTGTTGCGGGTTGCATTTGACATGAATATTTACTTTCGTTCCACAACGCCATAATTTTTTTCCGTGCATTTTTCCTATATTTTAATAATAATTCTGCTATATGGTGTAGAGATGAATACAACAAATCAGAGATAGTGAAAATTGATTCAGCCGTTCTTGAGTTATATAAATGGGGTAACTCACAGGACTTTGTTCTATTTATTTAGATTTCAGCTTCGATCATACATAAATCCTGAAAATCGCTTATCAGCAGTCATGTTTTGTTTTGACTAATGTAAAAATGTTTGCCATACTCTGTTGATGAAATGTACTATATCCCGTTCTATTTTCAATTTCGGTCACAAACAATCAATGGATGTTACCTAGACTTTACAATCTCAAAATATCTTTGCGATTCCTGTTCTATCTCAATACGTACATCATAAACTGAGTACAATTCCCTAGGTAAGATTATCACTTTTCATCTTATGCTAACACATAACACTTACACAAAGATAAATAGCCTTCTCTCTTTTTCACAGATTTGAGATGAATCTCCCTTTACATTTAGATTTTATAAAAGTTTAATATTATATGTCTAGATTTAAATTGCCTTATATATCTTATATATAGTTTTATCATAATGTATTTTACCGTTTATGGTATTATAGTATTATGTATTTTCTCCTGAAGAGAGCCTTAAATTTTCTGCTGACAGATACGTTGAATGAATAGTAATGAAATGCTGATGTACTGAAGTTATGTTTTTGTCTGTTTTTGACCTTAAACCTTACAATATTAATGTATCTTTATATAATTTTTGTTATGAATGTTATCGAATTACTAACGAACTTTTCAACAATATGAAGAAATGTTTCTCTCAAATCGACCACAGAACTTCATCACACCCAAAACCCACTCGGACAACTGCAGCGTATAGTGAGTCAGTAATTTGCATGGCCAACGACCATCTTTTACACAACACATAGCCTCTACAAAACATCACATCTACTTACAATTTGGCGCGGGGCGCATCTAAATCCTGACACGATCACACAACAGTACCTCGATTAAGGTGATTCTTTAATTCAGATTGTATAATAATCTGAATGGGATGAGAGTGGATACGTTTTAATCAATGTAAATGAGAACAGGTAATGTTTCACATGTGACTGCGGTTGTCGTTAGCTAGTATGGAGAGTGTTCCACCTCCGGCTGATGGCGTGGTTGCTGGTAGATGCGGCAGATGTTTTCTCGCGGTCGCGGGTATGTTACTGACGCGGAAAACAGATAAAAAATAATCTTTGATATGATTTATATATCGTATTAAACTTTGAGCTCAATCGGTGCGGAACTTTTTGAGTTTTTGAAGCGCACACAAACCAATTTAACATGTATAGATGAAAGTTTCAACCTCACTGCAATGCTAACTTCAACTTATTTTCTACCTAGAGAACTCTGATAGCATGACGATTTTATCAACAAAAAAGAAACTAATTTAACACTGTGTAATATTAATGTAAACGTTAATGTAATATTAACTACACAATTGGAGTCTTAAATTATATGTAAAGTGTAGTAAAAGAAAACATGGAAATAATTTCCTTTTCCATTTGAAACTTGGAGGCATTCATTCCTGAGAGAATACTTTTTATAACTTCCCTTCTTCGCCACAGTAATTCCTGGAACGTTGTGCGTTGTTGAAACAATCCGCAGCAGATCCTAGAGGTCATTAGCGTATACCCGGAAAAGCGTTTTGCAATTCTCGAACTTCCGCCACTGCAGACGTTGACAAAACTGAATCGCTCTCCGACTCATGAAAAAAATCGTGAAGCGGCCGAAATATTTGCTGCTAGTGGCTCTAAATATCTACGAAATACGAGCTTTCTTGTTAAATACGTTGTTACTTAATTTCCTTTGCTATGAATAAATATGTTCGAAAATATTGGCTTCGCCTAGTGGTTAATAGAAGTATTACATACACTAGATATGAAAAATGTTTTTGACATCTTTTTTATATTAATATCAGAGATGATTTCAATACGGGTTAAATATGGTTTAAATGGTTAAAATTAATTTTAAATTATTGAATTTTACCAATGTTATTAGTTTGAGGTAGTGAAGTAAAAATCGGTTCTTTGCTTTTAGTAAATTATTTTCCCGACAGCTTTCATTGTAAAAGTAGTTTAAAATAAAATGGTTGCACTCATGTGGCCCTGAATTGGTACCTTGTCGATAATCAAGCTCTTTTCAAGAACTTCGTATTTTTTATGCGAGGTAGTCAGCAACATTTCTTACGTAGCTTCAGCGTTGCAGTGCGTATGCTCTGATTGCCCAGGTAGCGCGCGGTCGCGTCGTGAGTGAACCAATCACGGCCTTCTGTGGTGACGCGGCGGCACATGCGACCTTCCTGACGGCTGGCGAGGTCGAGCGTTATACAAAGCTGTCGTAACTCGCACATTCCAACTGAAAAAGTGCTGTTTCCGTCGTTTGTACTCGAAAAACAAATTTTGTTCAATTTTTTCTTCGGTGATACTTAAAGAAGCTTAGTATTTTAAGTCACCAGAAGAACAACTTTCTGGACGTTGTAGAACAGGGAAATCCGCTAAGCAGTGACGAAGTGTTTCTTAGTCAAATGGCATAAGAAAGGTTTGCTTCTGTGGTGGAGAGGATGGAGGTGTGAGTTTTACTCCTAAGATGACTCACCTTCCTCTTTAATTCACCTTTTCTTATCAATAAAACATACGAAACAATGGTGAATAATCATTTCTTTTTCGGAACGCCATAGTGGCAAATGAAGCGAATTTATACGTATTCCAAAGTCACATGATAATGTAGTCAATATTGTTACTAGGTTATAAAAATTCAAATTCATAGTGTTTCAACTTAGCATCAAAAACTCCGCGTTGAATTTCAACTACTTTGCTTGGGACAGAAACTCCTCCGCTCCCCTTCCTTTGTCGTAGTTCATTAAGTTTGTTCTTTTTCAATCCCGCCTGGCCGTGACCTCATTGGCATTTCTCTGGCTGCCCCCTTCGCGACCCACCGTCCCGGGTTTGAACCCCGACGCCGACCGCCGGCATCCCTCGCGGCGTCTTCGCGCCGCTTTGGCTGCCGACTGAGACGGCGTCGCAAGTTAATCACCGGAATATTCAGCCCGTGCATTAGCATGCCTTAAAGTCGCGCCGCCCCCTCCGAAAGAGAGCGCGGGACACGCCCACTCTCTAGGAGCCGCGGCGGCGGCGGCGCCGCGCACATGCTGCCGCGGTACAATGGGCCCAAACTCCAATAATATATTCGGTGCGCTACGAATTTCTCTCCGCAGTGCCACCATGCTGGTGAGAGTGCTCGTGATAAAGACAATTAATTATGGTACCGGGAGTGGTGGCTAAGTGCGACAACTGATGTCACTGCAGTTCCTCTGACCGGGAGATCCTAGATTCGAGACCGGACGGCAGCAGAATTTTCGACACTAACTAGATAGCTCAGCCACTCACTGGAGGAGAATTCCAGCGGTCGGCTGCTCTGATCGGTAGATTTCCGTGGTTTCTCCGATCAACACGAGGCGAATACCGGAGCAGTACTCTAGCAAACGGGCTACGGAATGCGCGCGATCTTTCCTTCCTCTTCTTTGTCCTATCCTCACCCCTTACATAGACACTTACACTAACATGCACTACACTACCACACATGCTGGGAGCTCGGTCGGGAGCTTAGAGCTTGTCCTGGATGGGGCGCTGCTGGGAGATACCTTGTTGAGGGAAACTCCTGATAAAAACATGCACCACACTTACGGTACTAATGACCTCCGTAGTTGACGATCCCGGAAGCACTATCAGTTAATCAATTAATTAATTATATTGGCAACAGATCGCACGCGCTGGCCCCGTGCGATGTGGTGAGCGAGGGAGGAAGGGCGAGGTAACGGCACACATGCGACCCCAGCGCCGTGCACGGCTGCGAAGCTGAAGGCCAAAGGAGGCGTCGGTAGGATCTGACACGGATGAGTGATAAGATCGCAATAAACCCTGGCTCGCGTAATATACCCAAAGGATTTGCGTTTAGAAAGTCTTTTCACCTATCTACTCTCAACAAAATCTCGTGATTTCCTCTTTAAATGAAAAGACGTGGTACCTAGACGTATTACCGCTTGCTATTATCAACATGCACTACACTACCACATACAGAGAAGAATTCTAGAGTCCGGCTGCTCTGACCGGTAGTTTTCCGTGGTTTCTCCGATCAATACCAGACGAATACCGGAGCAATAACCTAACAAACGGGCCACGGATGTTAGTATTATTAACCGGTTTTAAGGGCACAAGGAAGAAGTGCACACTATCTCTCCCATGATAAACGTTTTTTTAGAAACATTTTTTCAAAAGTTATTGAAGTTATCTCCTTCCGCTCCTCTCAAAATCAAACACTTTTGCGAATAATGTATTTTTTATTGATTCAATGATCAGAGATTCCGGTCGTGTCAACTAATAAAGTCATTAGTCCCGTAAGTGTAATGAATATTTTATCGTGGGAGATGGCGGTGATCTTCCCCCGCTGGATGGCAGCATCCGGCGCCGAGCGGCGCCGCCGACATGTCAGCTAACAGGATATTCCTCAACCATAAATCTCGAACCAGCAGGGCACTGCTCTACACGGGAAAAGCTCTAAGCTCCCGAGCGGTCTCCCGAGTGGTAGTGTAGTGCATGTTAGAGTAAGTGTGTGTGTGTAAGGGGAGAGGATAGGGCAAGGCAGAGGAAGGAACGATCGCACGCGGTCCGTGGCCTGTTTGTTAGGGTACTACTCCGGCGTTTGTCTGGTGTTGATCGGAGAAACCACGGAGAACTACCGAGCAGCCGTACTCTAGACATCTTCTCCAGCGACTGAATTCGACCTTTACGCTTAACAAGCGCAGTCACTTTTGCACAGAAACATATTGTGTGACTTTGGTGGCTTCTTTTAGTTTCGCCGCCGGGCCCACTGTGCGCGGCGCGGGGTGATTAATGGGCGAGGGCGCCGGCGGCCGCGTCGCCCTGGGAGCGTGAACGCGTCTCCGTGATCGCGCGCTGCAATCGCCGGGTGCAAGGGGAATAGAAAGGAAAGGAAGGGGAAGCCGGGCTTCTGCGAGACGCCTTTGCGGGCTTGCGGTGGTTTGACTTGAGGCAGCTACCCCCGCCCCCACCTCTCCTACTAAGAATTGTGTCTCTTTCTATTTGAGGTTTAGAAGGAGATCGAGAACAAATCTTGCAATGGGATCTGGACTGATTACCACAGAAGAATGTTTTACTTTAATCATTGTCTCATTCGGTAGCTTGGTTCAGTAATTGAAAAGAAACTTTGATATTGGGAACTGAAACTGAACTTGATTTAAAACAGCTCTAATATAAACCAGTTGTTACAAGAGATATTTGGTGAGTACTGATTTTCATATCTTAATTCGACTATAATGTGATATATTTTTTGAAATTTCAGTTTCGTTAAGGGACAATTCGCTTCGATTCTCAAGGGACTCGTGGGTTCTCAAGGGACAACTGGATTCGATTATGTATAGCCTCTATTAGTATATTTTACTTAGTTAACAACAGCCTTATATAAATGGCCAAACATTGAATTCAAGTAAAACCTGATACAAATAGAAAATCATCAATGAAGAATGCAATCCCAACCAAACGCAATTACTTCAAAGACGAACTATGCAATCCACTCATTTGGAAGTGTGAGAAACAACAATTTTGTAAGTTTTGTCCATTCCATATTCACTTACAGTTCTTCATTCTAAACTGTGAGTTATCGAATCTATATATTTAAAAAAATAAGGTATTCTGCAATGGCTTCGTTTAGAGCTTCTACTGAACCGATTGTTGTATTTTTTCTTTTAAATGAAAGAATATGATCCCTAGATGTGTTATCAGATATTTTTTGTGTTGATTCACCAACATTTACTGTGTAAATTATTAAATTAAATCATTCTTTAATAGTACGCTTATCAATAGTCAATTGTTTTATTTCAAAGGGTGGCAGTTTCAAAATCGATATACATGAGTCCACGATGCTTGATGTTTTGTTTTGATTGTTGAGATTTGTTTACAATTCATCAAGGTTTTGTTTCAGTGTAATAATTTCATTGTGGTGTTGACAGTTTGCATGTATTTGCTTCTGTGGTGTATTTTGTAGAGAACACAGTGGGTTTTGCTCGGTTGTACTTTAGTGAAGTTGTTTACAGGTTATGTCGAATTCGGAATCGTTGTCCACCCGCCCCAAAAGACGCAAACGTACATTAACTGGACGCAGGGAAAGAGAAAGTCAACGTAGGTGTCGTGATAGGGAGATCATTTGGTTTTCTATTGGGTCATTGTCTATGAAATGTCAATTTTGTTCTGCTTTGTACTTTCCATGTGAGAGAAATTCTGCAAACGATTTACTCTGTGTTGCTTAAATGGGAAAATAAGTTTACCTTCGAGTAATATGCCAGAAGAAATCAAACAGTTGGTAATAGGAGATGATGACACAAAAAAAAACTTTAGAAATAATATCCTTCAGTATAATAGTGCTATATCTTTTGTGCCGATATTGCATTGCCACCTGGTCATGGGCCATACGTGTTCAAAATTTTTGGAACTCATCACCGAATATCTTCGTTGTACCCTCAAGATCCAAACAATGCAATATATTGTGAACATTAGTCTGGGTACAGTATTTTACAATTATCTCAGATCTCACCGTCACATTTTGACGGGTTCTCACTAGTCATATTTTAAGTTTATTACAGAGTATCTCATGACTACTCTTTAATTTGGATTCTAGCATTCAAAATTGTGTTTACTAAAGAATATTAATAAAATTATTTACTTGTCTAATCAAGCTTCAACCATTTTCCGAGATTCCCTACAAAATAAAACCTAATAAGGGATTCATAGTTACAATGCTATCTGTTTATACAAAAAATATTTATTTTTTAAAGAAGTTCTGAAATGTAAAACATTCTCATAATATTACATTTTAATATGTGTCTATTTTGTACATCCATTTGTCAATAGAATCTGATTATGCATTTGTCATCAATTGTAAAACCTCAAGACTTGACGTGTAGTATTAATTTTGAAAAGAGAATTAACAGTGGCCCCATTAGATCTGGAGCCAACTAGTTCTTGTGCACCTTGGCAATGCGGCGACCTCAACTTGCTGCATTATGAAATTTATAGGTCGCACTAGCAAAAGGAGTTAAGTGACAACTCGCCCACAGGGACATTTCTGGCACCATTTCTGCTCAATCCGGGCAAGATCTGGCGCGTGACTGTGCCAGAATTCGCGAGGAAAGCTTTCGTGCCAATGTCACCTTTGCGCACTGTTTGTTTGGTTAAGAATGACTTCCAAGCGTACGTAATTTGTCAAATGACCTTCATACGCCTTCATTTATATTTTGTTTTATTGAAAAAATCGTGTAGAACTACGAATAGCTCTATCGAATACCCAAGAGTGGCATGATATTGCATGTTCCATTATTTATTCCGTAATCTGCCGATTTATATCTTCTGATTTCAATTATTTACGTAAAGATGTTTTAAAGGTGACCTGTTTCTGATGTAAGTGAATACGTAAAAATATGTAACTTTTATCCCCTAATAATCTATACATTCTATACTTTATTGCCAGTCATGTGGATCTCTAGAAAATTAATTTATACCTGAAAGGATGACACCGTGCGTCACGCAACAAGTTATCCAACACACGCAAAGCAAAATCATTTTATAATCCAAAATTCTACTTGAAAAGAGCGGAACGTAACCACTCAAAATGTTGCATAAAATGCCAAATTTAATTCTTATAAAGCGTATTTAGAAGACCTGTGTTTCAATCAATTAAATGGAAATGCACATGATAGATGAAATTCAAAAGGTTTATAATTTACAATATTGTTTTTTTCACATATCCGTTACGAATTGTACGAGAGGCTCTGGCCCATAATTTTAGCACTTGAATTTTTAAGTTGAATCACTTTCTCTGAAATATAAAATACATGGTCGTATTCTCGTTGTTTTCTACAACATTAACTCCATTCTCGCTTAAGGTATTTCTCGCAAGTAAAGAAAAAACCTCTTCTTCCGTACGCCAAAAAGGGCGTTTGGCGGGTCGAAACGAAGCCTTGTGAGCGCGCCCTGCGCGGCGATCGATGGCTGCTTTCGCTTTCCGTTAACGACCGACTTCCGGTTCGAGTCCCGCCGGCGGCAGGAAGAGAGCGACTGCGGGTGGGGGGGAGGGGAGGGGAGGAGATCGCGTTGCCGTAGCGCGTGAGGGGCGCGCCGCGCGCACGCACGCACGAGCCGTGGCCAGCGTCTGCCACCGCACGCCACCCCGCGCCGCACCGCGCCGGGCTTAAAGGCGAACTGCTGCTCTCCGCGCGCTGTGTTGTAGGTCAGTTGCCACCAACCTTCCCGGGCCTCGCGTTCCACAAACTTCGTGCTTTTAAATCTCGGGGGCCATTGATTAGAGGAATTTATCAAAAAATATATATTTATAAAAGAACTTTAAGAGAACGTTAATTGTTAGCATTGCCGCTGCATCTACAGCGACTATGACCGGGAAGTCGTAGGTTTTGAGTCCTGACACTGGCAAAATTTTGGATTGTAGCTACATAAGTAGGCCTGATTTAGCCACTAGCTGGAGGATAATTCCAGCGGTCGGATGCTGTAATTGGTAGTTTTCTGTGATTTCTCCGATCAACACCTGGTGAGCGCCGGAGCAGTGCCCTAAGAAACGGGCCAGGGAGCACGGTCCATCTTTCCTTCTGTTTTGGCCTTGCCTCTCCCCTCACATGTGCACACACAAACACTTATTTGTACCATAGTACCTCACATGACGGGAGACCAGTCGAGAACTTACAGGGGCGGAGCTCTTCTGGGGAGATGCCTGGAGGAGGAACTTCCCACTAAAACCGACTTGTAGATCGGCGGCGGATCTTTCCATCCAGTGGCAGAGTTACCGCCACTTCTCGCGAAAAATACATTCGCTAAAGGGCTAAATACCATAGAAGTTTACGTGTCCGGAAACATCAATATCTGAACAATCAATCAATCATTAGGACAGGAGTCTTGGCATGACAAAGCATGACATGATTGGATGCGGTGTCTCCCAGATGCGTAATAGCATTCCTTGTTGTCATTTGGGACCTGAAAAATGTGATGGCTCCCGTCATTGACGCGGCCCCACCATCTATCACTTCTGACGTCACAATCGCATGCGCAGAGGCCAGGCGCGTCAAAATGCGCCCCCACGAGCTACTAGCCCGCCCGGAAAGCCCGGCGCTCCTGTGAGCACGGACAGCTTCCCCTAACTCCGCTCTCATTTCCCCTACAAACCCACATAGGCGGCATACGTGATAGCCGCAGCGGGGAAATGTAAGCGCAAAGCGAAGCGAACTGAAATATCACAAAGTCATTGCATTTTACGCAAGCATCTTTTGTAGATGTTTTCTATCGAATAACAACGATTTGAGTTTTGTTAATACCTAAGTTAACTTTAAGTTAATTGGTACAATTTAGTGTATTACTTTATTTCACGTTTATTTTCTTTTTGTTTTGTTTAATCATTTTTCTTATAGGACAAAATTGTGTTTGAATAGCAAATTTATTGCCCCTTGTTTCGTTTATTTTATTAAATAATCCTGTTTTTGTTGTACTTGGCAATAATATGAGTTAGATTATTTTAACAAATTTATGCAGTCTTTCTACAATAGTACCTTTTACTGTAAATTTAGAATATTACTCTTATGCCTACCCAGCTTCTTTAATAGACATGTACAGTGTGCTCTTAATGAATTTTTGCACTCTTTAATAAACGTAATTACAGAATCAATATGCTTTCGATTCAAAATATATAAATTTTCTCTCAGTTGATAAATTCAATAAGGTTGCTGTATTTCTCTTAAAGGAACTTTTTTTCAGTTAGTAGAGGAAATGCTGCGACTAAATTTACCAAATTACAGAAATAAAGTTTTAAAAGAATGGCACAAACTTTCTCGTACTAGTAAGTTTCTTTTAGTCTGGGATAGTTCTTTGGTATTGCCCCTCCTCTTGCCAGCTGCCATCTATAGCCGCCAAATTACTTTCTTTGAAACTTTCACAATTTGTTTCGGTTTCTTAATGATACAACCGATATATTACTTAAATAATATTAAAGAAGTGTAACATCTGGTCTCATATTAAAAATTTGGAGTAATTTTAAAGATAATTGCGTTTAAACTCCACTGTAAATGCGAAATTTGAAGGTCATTTTCTTATTTGTTATTTGCAGTCTTCGTGTTAATTACGAATAACGTTCGACTAATATGCAGGTTTTCAATTCAACATAGAGCATTTACTTCATCAGCCAGGTAAGAGCCCAAGATACAAGTGAAGAGCTCTCAAACATAGTTACTCCTGGATGAATACATTTGCTTTTACTATATCACAATGTACATAAAACACCCAATAAATTAATATGCAACAATTCGTGTAATACGGGAGTACACTGTGAACACGAAATTTACAATCACATTATTTACATAGACATACTACATTTAACTAAAGTATTTTTATACACATTTTTTGTTAAAATATCTGCTTAGTTTACAATAGGTCAACTCCGTGTCTTCAGATTCTGTATCTTCTCTTACAAAATTAATCTTTCACATCATGTGCTTAATTCTTACTGGTACTTTGAATCCTTTTCTTCAATCTATAATTTACTTGCTGTCAGTATATATGATCGTCTTTTTGATAATTTTATCGAAGCCAATTTCACTAGTTAAGTCCTTTAACCATTTTCCGTCATAAATAGATTCGCATAAAGCTACAAATTGTGAATTCATTGACGAGAGTGCTACCAATTTTTCTTTCTTGCTCTTCAAACTTCTTCAATTGTTTCCGATTTTGACATTGCATCCTGCGAAGTATCTACAATCCTTGGACACCCCAACTCGCGCCTGTGAATATTATCAAGTGACCACGATTCTTATTAATCCTGATATTGACACTCTTGATACCATACAAATATCTGAATACGCCCTTAAGTATAAATAAGTTTAAGTGATTGGTTCTCAGATTAGTTGAAAATTGAGAAAGGTTGGTTTACGTAAAAGCCAGATTCGGTCTGGTCGCAGACACTAGGTACCCTATATTTCCTAACATTTCTTGATATATTTACAGCTTGCTGTTTCAAAATTTTCAAATTCATAAAGATTTTCACCTTAAGATTCTCGAGTGCTCACAAGGTGACAATAACTCATTTTAAATTTATCTAACATTTCCTTTACCAAATTTTCTTGATAGAGTGTAAAACCTTCTTCATCTTTTATTATTCGAATTCCCAGAAACATCACTTTATCCTGATCACGCATTTTTTAATGGGGATACAAGGTTTTAACTGATTAATCGATTCTTCGATTAGATTCAAATTCTTACCAATAATCAACTAGTCGTCGACGTAAAAGGTAATTATCAATAAAAAAATTTTCATCTTTCCCCCTTTTTGAAAACACATAGACAGCATTTACATAGCTCCATTCCGCAATCTTTCAATATATTCCACAACATAAAATTCGCATCATGTATTACAACAACATATTTTAACACCAATACAAATAATATTTAACATTTTTTTGTAAAATTGCTCTATTTTTTATAAATTCATTATTTTTAGTTAAAATCTTAATTCCTTCAATATTCAAATTACAATAGGTTAAAATATTATTCTTAGAATTTCGTTTTTCATTATTTATGTTTTCTAATAAACATAAAAACTACAAAAATTAATAAAAACAAAACCTAATTTTTAGAAAATAAATAAGAAACTATTAAATTATTGTTTTATTTATATTGAGGTGTCGAGTGCGAATTATAAGATAAATGGTTTAAAGTTTGGGAAACTGTAGAGAATTTACAGGGCTACAATTTGTATTAGGCCTTTTTATGATCTGCGTCAGAACATGAGATATAGTCAAAATCGGATATAAATGTCTGAAAAAATTCTCAAAATATCTTTATCGTCTATAAAAAATCGCAAGGATAATTTAAGTCAATATTCATAGGCGTAATGTGGATAAAAAAATTAATCTTATATAAGAAGATAAAAAACTCAGTATTTTCGTTAATACGAAGAACTCAATGTAAATTCATTTAAATCCGGCGCAAAACTTCTTTTCTTACACTTTAATTACTATTTTCAACATAAAAAATGTTTATCCCCTGGGGGAAGATTTGCCTATCGACTACCTCCTTTGTGTATTACCATCGTTTTTAAATTATCAATGAAATAACAAAGAAATTTGAAGTCAGAGAATTATGAAACATTGTTTTTAAATAGAATGCGTTGTCGACATTAAAATTATAAAATTTCATTTCCATGTGATCATGTACGTTTAAGGTGTGTGTGATACGCGACCAAGCGCGTAATATTGCGGACGAAATTACGAAACGCCGTTTCGCACAGTCAACGCCAAGCGCAGCACTTTTGCTGTTTTCCTGAGTTCACTTTCGCTGGGTCAGTGCTTTGGTACGAAGAAGACTTCGCCCTCGTGCCACCGATCTCTGGCAGTGTGTAACGAAAGTTTTGTCACCATGGTTCGCGTCATTATTCTTTGCTGGTGGGAATACGCCTACGATGCCGCAATCTCATGTACGACTTGTGTCGTAACGCATCTGTCTTTCAGAAACCCGGAGACAATTTTTAATCGCGTTCTCTAAGCGTAATGTAACCTCCCCTCCCCAAATGCTCTGTCGATTCGTCTCGTGCTACTTGACAAACGCGCACCAGAATGTTAAAGAGAGGCAACGGCAGCTTGCGATATTGCCCGGAGCGGAGACCGCGCAATGCAATGCCCCGCCGCAGTGCAAGACCATTGCGCCCGTGATTGAGTTCATAGTCGGATGGAAGCACCCCGGAGTCCCCTGTGGTCCCCCGCACAATCCCACTCGATAACCCAACTCGGTGGCCTCCGCCTCCGTTCGCAGAGCGGTCCCAATCGCTTCCGCGGGCTTCTGAAAGCGCCCTGATTGCTACTGAATGCGCACAAACTCCATTGAGTCGGCTGCGAACGCTGCAAAGTAACCCGCGCTGCAATTACAGTAGAGTTCATTGCAGCGAGCTGATTAGTGCTTTCCGCATTCGTTCTCTCTCTGGAAGTTCTTCGTTGCGACTGGCAAAAACTATTTTGTTGCTTTCGTTATTTTGTCTTGATGAACTACTTTGTTACCGGTGGATGCAACATCCAGTAACTGCGAGCGTGTAAATATGGATTTTTGAACTTGTATTCTTGACGTTATTTGGATTATCAGCCCTTCGACAGACAACAAAATAAATCTGATATATTTTTGCTTTCAAAGCAATTCAACGGTTATACGTCATGTGATATGTCAAATGGTTTTGTTAATAATGGAAATCAATGAAAATAAGATGTAACTTAACAGCCAAGCAGAGAGAAGTTATTTTTTCTCTTTTTATGTTTTTATTGACAGAACGCATTTTGTAATACAGAAATATATTCAAATAAATATTGTTTTTGGAATCATATTTCATTGGTGGATATTTATCTTTTTTTGTTAATTGGTGTATATTTCCTAACTCTTACAAATGTTTTTCTTTTCCGTGAGGATTGTCTCAAAATCCTAATTCTTGTTCTTATCATAAAATTCAAATTTCATAATTAACTATTTTAATTACCCCCGTCCATTAACAACAGGAATTCAATCTAAAAATGGCGTATTAGTAGCATATTACAAGATTAGTTATTTATGATGCCAAGAAATAAAAGTGACATTTCATTTTGCGGATAGGAAAGTTGGTGACACGAGGTCAATAGACTGAGTGGCGCATTCTTACGAGCAAAATAAAATAACGTTCACCGCGTGCGTCTTACGGTACTTTTTAGACAACCTCACCGACTTTCATTTTAATTCACATGTATAAGTCTACAAATTACTTAATATATTGATTGATATATTAAGATGAGAAGTAGCTGATACGGTCAGACGATTTTTGTTTCTTTGTTGCATTCACAGATTTATCTTAACACTTGAGCATCGTCTCCCTTTTAAGTCCTCGTACTAAAAATCGAACATAGTGTGCCTGCCCAGAAAGAACCGCTTGCAGTAGTGATTGACTAAACAATGAAATGAAAAATGAAAATTGAACGTAGTGCTTAGAAAGAACCGTTTGTACTAGTGGCTGACTGAAAAATGAAATGAAAAATGAAAATTGAACAAAGTGTGCCTGCCCAGAAAGAACCGCTTGTACTATTGGCTGACTAAAAAATGAAATGAAAAATGAAAATTGAACATAGTGCTTAGAAAGAACCGTTTGTACTAGTGGCTGACTAAAAAATGAAATTAAAAAAGAAAATTGAACATAGTGCTTAGAAAGAACCGCTTGTACTATTGGCTGACTAAAAAATGAAATGAAAAATGAAAATTGAACATAGTGCTTAGAAAGAACCGTTTGTACTAGTGGCTGACTAAAAAATGAAATGAAAAAAGAAAATTGAACATAGTGCTTAGAAAGAACCGCTTGTACTATTGGCTGACTAAAAAATGAAATGAAAAATGAAAATTGAACATAGTGCTTAGAAAGAACCGCTTGTACTAGTGGCTGACTAAAAAATGAAATGAAAAATGAAAATTGAACAAAGTGTGCCTGCCCAGAAAGAACCGCTTGTACTATTGGCTGACTAAAAAATGAAATGAAAAATGAAAATTGAACATAGTGCTTAGAAAGAACCGCTTGTACTATTGGCTGACTAAAAAATGAAATGAAAAATGAAAATTGAACATAGTGCTTAGAAAGAACTGTTTGTACTAGTGGCTGACTAAAAAATGAAATGAAAAAAGAAAATTGAACATAGTGTGCCTGCCCAGAAAGAACCGCTTGTTCCTAGTGGCTGACTACAAAATAAATTTCTCATTACAGGACTTTTTCTTTTGAGAAGGACTTTTTCCTCTTACGAGAAGTCTTCAACGACACAAGGCAGATAGCGAATAACGTCCTGGTGTCGATAGTAACTATTGCGGCCACAGTAATAGCGTCGCAGAGCCGTTTGCTTCTGTACTTGGCGCGGCTGCCGCGCTGGCACTGCACTCTGCCGGTCCCTGGAGGTGGGCGGCGGGGAAGCGGCGGCACTGATGGATGGCCGGGCTCGTATTGGACTTGTTCGTCCTTCTCGAGGAGCCAGAGATTTGCTCCAACGGGCTGTCCTGCCCGGAAGCGGGAATCGAATTTTCCCTTTTGTTGCATCCGGATGCAACATTGCTTGTAATGTCTCGAGGATTAAAGACGTTAAAAATAGAAAAAAAGCTTTGGTAAAGTTGAAAGGAACTTTAAAATAAAAAAAGACATTATTGAGTGAATTCGTTTTTACTTGTAATCTATTATCATATGGATGAGTATTGAAAAGTTTTTGTACAACTCCAATTTAAATTTCTATTGTACACTACGCCGGGAAAGTTACTCCGTACCGAGCCGAAACAGGACCTTCTATTAAAAATTGATGAAAGAGAACGTTTCATCTTAATATTACTTGATACTCAGCGGGATAAAGCGCGTTGAGTTCTACGAAGGCGACAGGAAGCACGCGACTGCCACACCCTGGCCATATCCGCCATGTCGCGCGGAAAAGCGATCAGTATCATTAGCCGCTTGCGCCATGCCACTACGGAGAGCATCTCGTATGTTATTAGGCCAATAAAAGAGCCTTCGGAGAGTGGGGCGGTGTTCCAATAAGGCAAGAGACATTAAAGGTTTTCAAGACTGCAGTACGATACTTAGACCCAGAGGGCAATCCAGAATCAAGTATGGAGAGAGCACGAACTTTGGAGAAAAATCTAGAGAAATTACTAATGAAGAAATACGAAGCAAACAATTGAAAATAATTGATTTTTTAAGGGCAAATGAAGATATTTAAATTTTTATTTATTGCTGTGAATGTATTTTGCTACATCTTTATATTAATAAAATCAATCATTGTGAGAAATTCCCTATAATTTTGACATCATCGGATATAGTGAACCTCGGATATAGTGAACTAAAAAGGTTAGTCCCCAGAAGTTCACTATAACCGGAGTCCACTGTAAATAATAATAATTGAATTTACTGGACCTCCATTGTCACAAATCGATGGCTATGTCATATTTTGGCAATTTTTTAGCCTCTAGTAAGTGAAGAATTACACAGCAACTGCGTATAAATTTTGACATTTTGTATATCGCGCCATCTCATGGATAGCCCTGCGAAAACCGTAACTTTGTAAAGTTAACTTAACCAAAACGAGATGCACCCTCTTTTCTTTCAGAAGAATGCACTACGTTGCTCTCTTAGTTTTGAGCATACGCGATATTTTCCACAGAGAGAATTTAATTACTGTTTAATTAGATTTACTTGGTTTTGTATTTAATAGTTCGGATATAAAGTGCATTTTCCGCAAGTTTTCACAATTTAAAATTACTGCTTCAGATAATATATTTTTCTCACAGAAGATAGTTGACAGGTTTTAAAATATGTTATCAGGTTTGTGGAAATTTGGGGAACTCCAAAATGTAATTAGAATTACAACAGATTGTGAAAATTCTTTGTCGCAAATTACACAGAGCTAAAGTATTGAGAGTTGGATTATGTGGAAGTTGCCGGCTGCTCTGCTCAGTAGGCTTCCGTAGTTTCTCCGATCAATAACAGGCAAATGCCGGAGCAATTCCCTAACAAAAGGGTCACGGATCACACGCGGTCTTACTTTTCTATCCATCTTCCTCTTCTCCCCTTGCTCTTACACTTACGTGTATATAGTACACTTCACCATCACGCATGTCAGGAAGCGAGTCTGAACCTTCCTTCTGAGGCGGTGCTTCGCTGAGGGGGGGAGATACCTGGATGGGGAGACCCGCAAGGGGACGTGTAGGTCGGAGCCAGATCTCACGTCCCAGCGGGGAACACCGTCACCTCCCGGCGTTGGCCACTTGCATACATGCACTGCACTTACGGGACTAACGACCTCAGTAGTCGACGGGCGCGGAATCAATATCTACTCCTCAGGCAGACTTCGCTCACAGCCAGTGGACTCCGCAGCTCCGTCGCTCTCACCGGGAGGCCCTAGGGTTCATGTCCCGAAGGTGGCGGAGACTCGAACCGAGAAAAAGAGCTAGGTTGAATTCAGGGGCTGTCTTAAAGAGAATTCCAGCGGCTGGCGGCTCTGGACGATAGTTTTCCGTGTTTTTCCCCCTTCAATTCTAGACGAATGCAGGAGCATTACGAAGGCAAACGGGCCATGGACTGCACGCGATCTTGCTTCCGCTGCGTTGTCCTATTCTCTCCGCTTACACAAAGCACTTACATTCACTACACCATTAGACTTGTGGGGACCCGGTCGAGAGCCTAGAGCTTGCCCGGTCTGGAATAGATACTTGGAGAGGGAAAACCACATTTTTCGTGTTAGTCGCCGTCCATAATCCTTGTAGGTCGACGCCGGTTTTCGCATTCCACATGGGGGGAACCACCTCTCTCTCGGCTAACACATTCACTATACTTACGTGACTAAGGACTAACTGCGTATAAGGGGTGCGTGCGTGTGGCAAGCTGCTTTTTTTCAATTTTCTCCTCTCCAGTTACCCTGGAGAGGTGGGAATTTATTAAATGTTCGGGATACATTTTTCACTGCAGATTGTGGCGTTATACGGGTGTAATCAGTACACAGACGAGAGTGGGTTGTATAAACAGCAGGTTTATTCCCAATTTAGACCGTAGTCACAAATAACCAATGCACTGTATACAATTAACTAACTAAATAGACCCCACTGCCAGGAGAGAGATTTACAACGGCTACCACACCGCAACATACTACTTAATGTTTCGCCGTGCGTAATACCGCCTGCCCTGAGACCGACTACATGTCTCACTAGGTACGACAATAACTGCCGGCTCCTTCCAGCGCGCACGCACGCACCTCTCACGGACGACCTACGCTGCCGATGCCGCTGTCTCAAAGAAGGAGAGCTATTGTTCCACAGCCCTTAAATAGCCCTCGCGACGCTGTCCTCCGCCTCCATTGCCTCCGCCCTAACTCCCGCACACCCCGTCGGAAAAACCCCGTGCGTCATAGCTTCTGCCATTGTCTACGCATCCGGTGCACACCACCCGCCAAGTACCCACGCTGTTTTAGCGACACGACGCTACAAGATGGTTCAGCTTGTGCAGTTCTGTGGGAATTCTGATTCGGTGTTGTTGACGTTCTTATATGAAGTCAACTTCGTCAGAGGTCATCTTCGTCACCATAGTACTTTTATTAAGATAGCCGACTTTCGACGGCTTTGCCGTCATCATTAGTGTACAATGTGAAGAAAAGAAAATAGTTATGTATTATCTATATTAAACCTCCCGTTGCTTTTCAATTTTCACAATTTTATCTGCTATTTGTAATTAAAATATATCTATTAAATGTAATTTTATTGGCTATCTTATTTTATATTTTATTTGTAATGTATTTATATTTTCTTTTCTGTACATTGTAGACTGATGGTGACAGCAAAGCCGGCTATCTCAATAAAAATACTATGTTGAGGAAGATGACGCCTTTTATTCCTTCTTACGCAGTTGTGTTCCGGCGTGTAATTGATGGTAAGTTTCGCGTTGCGGGGCAGGCTGCACGTGTTCCTGGAGTGGGCGGCGTCGGACGGGACGGCGGGCGAGCACGCGGCACTGGAGGCGAGCGTGGCCAACCTGGGGCTGAGCGCGGCGGCGCTGGCGGTGCGCGTGGGCGGGTGCGCGGGCGCGGGCGACGGCGGCACCGCCCGCTGGGAGCGCAGCGAGAGCGCGCCCGTCACGGTGCCCCCGCAGCACTCGCGCGCGCTGCACCTGCGCCTGCCCGGCGCCGCGCCCCTCCAGCCCGTCCACTGCACCGGTACGACCCAGCCACAACCACAACGCTAATACTAATGATGATGATAACGATATCGATAACGCTAACGCTAACGCTAACGCTAACGCTAACGATAACGATAACGATAACGATAACGATAACGATAACGATAACGATAACGATAACGATAACGATAACGATAACGATAACGATAACGATAACGATAACGATAACGATAACGATAACGATAACGATAACGATGGTAATGTCGGCCCGGTGGCCGAGATCGCAAAGGCAGTAGTGTCGTAGTGATCTCAGACCGAAGGGTCGCGAGTTCGAGTCCCGCTTCGGACATGATTGTATAAGTGTTCGTCCGTTTGTGTGTGCCGTCCATTCATCTTTTATCATCATTCCATCTTCCATCCCCCCAGGACCCCCTTGGGCGTAAAAATCGGATTCAGCCTAACGCTGATACCCCTGATTGATTTCATGCAAGACTCACAGCAGTAATTCTGGACAGCTGCAGAATAGTAAGATAATTCCTGGGATGCACTGCTGATTGGGAAACTATTGATTAAAATGTTTAGAGAGAAACATTCGTTCGTGTCTTGTCTCTGCGAGATCGACCGAGCCTACACCAGCAATGGTCAGGTGAATGGTCCTGCACCACTGTACACGTGTGCTTGAGTGCGCCAGTAGGATCAGTAGGCGGACGGGTGAGGAGCAAATGTGATACACTGGCTCCTCTTTGGCAATTGAAAATTACGTAAGGGACATGAAAGTCGTAAAACCGTGCGAGATAAGAGATGCGCAGGAAAACCAAAGAAATATGTTTTTTAAAAACAATTTCATGCACCCACACATCAGAAGCACTATACCCCGTAATCCATTTTCTGTGCATTTATTATTTAACCGGTACTTGCTGCTGCGCGTCAGTTCGCATCGGCGAGCCAAGTAGAGAACAGCTGCGTATAGATAGAAATTTATTCTACAATTGGGCAAATGATGCCCGGTGGCAGAATACAAAATTACAATTACAAATAAAAAAAATAATATATAAAAAAATAAATATAAACAAACAAACAAACAAATTGACTTTGTCATTTCCTATATATGCAGATGGCATTTACATTCCTATACTAAACATTAAAATGCATATACACTAACATATAAATGAATAAACTTACATATTGTGACATACCGATATGTCACATGAAAATAAACTAACATTTATTTGTAGACTATATGGTGGAACATGTATTAGGAAATATCACGAGGGGGCTTAGCAACGACCGTGAATAAACAATGTAGATTTTGTTTTTTGTAAATGCATTAAGAGGTGGCTAGATGCCGAAAGTAGAAAATTTGGGATTGGGCAAAGAAGTTTAGACGATCGAAAGGTCAGCTACACCAAAATATAACGAACGAATGGATTGGCTGGGTGAGAGAAGGACGGTCAAATGTTATGAAAAAAGAGAAGGTAGTAATGCGAAGTCTTTGAGGGGTGATTCATGCAGGAAGATTTCATTCTGACCGGCATCGCGTGTCTGAACTGATCGTAGGTTCGTGAGAGGGAGCGAGTGTAGTGCAGATAGTCAGAGTCGGGTTATCAGATTGTGAAATTTTAAGGTCAGTAAATGATATTGCAGATATTGCATGTGGAAGTAATATTGATGCATAAATTGGGACTTTGTCGGGAGTGGTAATCGAGTAATAGATTTCGGGACTATGTCATAGGACGTAATCGGGACTGATAATTTTGATAGTTTGAGACCAGCTTGGATAGGGGCAGAAGAGGATTTCTTGGGACTTTGGACTACGGCAAGCTCGCAAGATATTTCGACTGAGAAGTCTACGAGGGACATCAACGAAGAATAGATAAGTTAACCGCGGTATAAAACTGTAAATTCAAAGATATCTTGATCAAAGGCCTAACATCAAATCATTTTTTTAAATTCATTAAATTGTTTGCTAAAAAGGTAACAATAAACTTTGTAAAATTTTGTTCTTTAGAAAAGAAAGTGATCTTTCATTTACTCAATCCAAACAGTAATGAACTAGGAATTAGAATCATTCTATTTCAGATTCCCAGCTGCGCTGTATAGTCAGCGGATCCTATAATCCATTATAAAGGTAATAAGGATTATAATATATCGTGACCCATTGACCCAGCAAGCCGGACGCTAAGATCTTTGCAAGATATTAAAGTAGAGAAATTTTGTATATCTCAATATTACACAAATATACATACATACAAACATATACACGTATGTACATAGAGAGATGAAGGAACCCTCACATACACAAACAGAACTTATTCAGTCATATTCAGAAGAAATGAAATCACTTCACTTCACTTCACTTCACTTCACTGCATTGCATATAACTTTATCTAAATATTAATTGTTCAGTTTTTACTGTAGACTACACATAATCGCACCTTTCACTTCACTTCACTTCACTATGTTTTCACCCTATTGACTAATTTCCTATAATTTTTTCTAAAACCTCGCGCTGAGCAAGGAAAGGGCTCAAAAAATGAAACTTATGAAACCACTTGTGATACGAAAAGCACCCATCACTCACAAAGCAAACTTGAAGAGTTTGCAACGAAAGTGCGTTAAAAAATGATTCTGTTAAGAGTTCGTTTAACGAATACGTACGTACTCTAAATCGCTTTTGAACTCCTTTTCTTCCTTTCGTTCCATTTAGTCACAAAAATCTTGTCCGTGACGAGTGAACCAGTCACGTGACGAGTTTACCTTTGGCGCCTTGAGCGTCTCTACCGCAAATACGCGAGTTGCATTATTTCCGTCACTCTGTTCCGAAGGACCGTAGCAGAGAGCTGTACGTTTGCGGAGTTTGTGGACCCGTTGTGTGTGTGTGTGTGTGTGTGTGTGTGTGTTTGCGACGACTGATGGCTGATGAGCGTTTCCTTGACCGCCGCATCCCAGAGCTCGCGCTGCAGGGTGACCAGCGCAGCCGCTCCGTGCCACTGAATATGTTTACATACGCGCGTAGGTGTGCACAACGGACCGTCGCCACCTGCAGATGAGTTGCCCCGTAATGAGAAAGTGCAGGTCCCCGGCACGAGGGCCGTCGCTCGCAGTGTGCAAGTACACAATAGCGTTTTTGTTTACCAGCATTATAAACACCCCTTTTCCATTAGCAAAGTCGTTCATAATATGGCATATTATGGCACGAATCTTTACGTCATCACTATTTCTGCACGAAATAGGAGTCACCAATAACATAATAGTCACAGCCCCCATTTATCATCAGTTATGAAGTATAAAGAAGGGATACCGTGTAAATAGGTTCCTGGGTCAAGCAAAATCAAATATATTGTGAAAAAACTTGCACTTTTAAAATTTAATTTATTAACTTATTACTACTTTAAAATTACATGTGGCTGTTATTCGGAAATATTTAACAATAATAATAATAATAATAATAATAATAATAATAATAATAATAATAATAATAATAATAATAATAATAATAATAAAGAACATCCAATTAGTTTTTGTGATTATGAATATTAATAGTGCAGTTGGATAAATTTGTCAAAGACACTCCAAAAGATCTATTTAATTCCAAAGTGCTTATATTTTCCTTAGTTTCTGCACTAAACAATATCTTGTTGCAATGTTAATCTTATTATTCACTGATACTTCAGTGTAACATTCCGCTACATTTGAAAATCGCCACCCTCCGTTACATAGGTGCAGTAATATCACCACCATTAACGGCGAAAAACGTCGCGGATGTCCTCTTAAACGAACACATTTACACATTGCCTTTAATTTTGAATATGTGCACCATAAGGTAGACGCTTTTCACACTGTGGACTTAATGTTTAAAGAATCATGCATCATAACGACCGTGCATTTCAAGCATGTGCATTGTAGTAATTTAACCAACCTACTCCCACGGATAGGAAAAAACAGCCTCGCATACAAAATTTGTATATTTTTCATCCATCCAGCATTCATTTTCTGCTTTTGCAGCTTCCACCAGAATTTCTTTTGGCTAAGAATCCATAATGTTTGAAACGTAACATTCAACCTAATTGCCATTTGTAAACAAATTAGTTGCTTAGGTAGCACTCATGACGTCATAACATGAATCCGAGGTTACAACTTAACATTCAAATTGACTTCGCTTCCTTAAATTTTTCTAATACTGTTATACAAAAAAATAGCTATGAAACTCGTTTATAATGTTACTTTTTTGCACTCATAAGAAATAATTACCGAACTCACTCCTAACGTCGTTCGTTCGGTAATATTTTCTTATTCGTTCAAAAAAGGACAACATTATAAACTAATTGCAATATACTATTTTCGGATTTCACAGTAACAACAGCTACATCCCTTCCATTTGCAAAATGTGCAACACTTGCCCCCAGAAGACTTTGCACCACGTGAGAAGTAATGTAATTGGTTTTTGCGATGAACATGTATAACGCGGATTTCACTTAGTATGTCCTCCGTGACGATGCCACATTTTCGAACTTCAAAAATTGTCAGGTGTGGGCCTAAAATGCTCACAGCTGTTTACCAGCGAGCACGAGATAGTTATTGTGTTAATATTTGGACAGGAATCATCGCGAATATGTTGATGGGGTCGTACAACTAGTCGCTCCGCCTTATCGTTGGCTGTTTTCCGTTTGTAGAGTCGATAAAGCCTTCTACTTCTAAAAGCATAATACTGTTTGCCAATTTTGGCAAGCTTTAAATATGACTAATACGGGTTGCCGTTAGCAGAATCTGTATTTATTGAAATGTTGTTTTCCGTAATTTCGGAAAATGCCTGGGTTTATGGCTTCAAATCCGACGAATGCGTTATCTTTAAGCTCTTAAACCGTACATTCTGCTAAATCAGAGGTTATGGGAGTGCGTGATGGTGGGCGAACAAGATAAAAAGGCGAACCACAGCGTCACTAAATGTTCTATTTCAAAGAAGCAATTTTCTGAACGGCATTGGTCCATGAAATGGTCAGTATATCTTAGGATATCATTGATAAATATTTTAAGTTTAAACAATTAATAGGCCTTTTTAGTATGTAGCTATTCTGAATGAATTACAGTATGAAATATTCGCACAGAATCACACAAAAGTTATCCTCCCTATTTCTGTATCTCTCTCTGCGTCTCTCTATATGTCTCGCTCTGTATCTATTCGTATTTCTCTCTTTCTCACTAACTCTTTCTCTCTATGAATCTCTCTGTCTCTCCCTGTGTCTCTCTGACTTTTCTGTCCCTCTCTCTCTCTCTCTCTCTCTCTCTCTCTCTCTCTCTCTCTGTCTCACTCTCTTGCCTCTATCGACTCTGCAGTTTTCTAGGGTCGAAATTATCCTAATATTCGAGTATTTACGATAATAAATTATCCATATCTACGATACAGGTAATATTTTCACTTTCGTCCCAGTTCGATCGTTTCTGAAAAAGTAAGCGCCATCACAACCACCACTACCACACCAACACCAACACCACCACCTACATCTCTGTCAGCCAATATTCCGATAAGTCTCTCATAGAAAATGGTGTCAACATTTTCAGTGGAAAGGATCGGTGTGGACCTACCACTTAGTATACAGTGTCCCGTTCCGAGAACTAACACACTGCAATAATACTATAAGTAAATTTCTTTAATAAAGTTTTTCAATGCACAAGAGTGAGTTGGCGGAAGACAGTTCGGGGGAACGCTCCATCGATAGACAATACTTAAATGTGGTCGTCCTACGAAATTAGTAGATGAGCTACAGCTGAAAACAATCCTATAAAAGTCTCCACAATATATGCAAAATACAATCTTCAAAATATATAGCAAAATACGATCTTCTACAGATTGTCGAAGTGATTGTTTCCTGTTATGTGAGGAGCTATAAAAGCAAATCTGACGCCTGAAGGTTTCGCTAAACAAGGGTAGTTCTAGCATTTAGCATCTTGATCTACACCAGCAGCCGCTACGTAGAAGTAGCAATTTGCGAGCGGGAGAAGTTTTCGAGCCAAGATTGGACCAGAGCAAATCTCAGGGCCCAGGAATGAACTGAAGAGGCTTCAGCCAAAAGATCCCCACCACTCAACGACCCAGTCACAATTGAAATTTTTGACATGAACATAAACTTTATTCAACATTTTATAAATTTCATAATTATATAAACATTCGAGGCAAAGAATTGGCCCTAGAAGGAGCTAGTTAGGAGGGTACGGAGCGCATGCGACTAGATATGGCAAAAACCATCGACGAGTTTGAATTTGTTTGAAAACGAATTTGAAACTTGTTTATAAACCATGTTTATATTTTTAAAACATCGATATGCTCGAGCAGAAACATCGATATTATAACATCTATATTTTCTTTTCGATGTTTTCTTCAGGTGGATATATTTGGCCAGAAACATCGACGTTTTCCAAAACAATTCATGATGTAAATAAAATTTCCAGTGTCTATTTTATTGTGGATTACTCGCAATCAACAGCCATTGACAACTATCACTGTTGTCGATTCCCAGGCGGCACTGAACCGTTTGCTAGTCTCAACCTTACACCAGTGTAGATACTTTTTTTTTCATTTTTACGTGGTAATATCGTTAACCAGCAATTTCAACCCAACATTGCATAGATCATTGATTACAAAATTAAGACAGATTTAAGGCAGAATATACTTTAAACGAATAATGTATGTATAATGTATCACGTTAGAACCAGGATATTTTACTTCGAAATGTTTCATCACATTTTAAACATCGATGTTTATTGTGAATGATTTCATCGACATTAAAAACCTTTTGGTGATGTATCGATGTTTTGTTCAAATTTGCCGTGAGTACATGCGACACTACTAAGGCAGGAAATCTGAGAGCGGAAGCGGCTCGGAAGTAGGGATGGCAAAGAAACATCGGTTTTAAAAACATCGATATTTTCCACCAGAAACATCGATATATTAACATCGATATTTTGCTTTCCATGTTTTCTTCACGTCGATATTTTGTTGCAAAAACATCCATGTTTTTTTTAATTTTTAATTTTTTCTTTAAATAAAGGAGTTTAGGCACGTTGTAGAGTAGCAGCAATCTGCAGCAATATCGTTGTGTTGCGTCATCTTCTTTAGGTTTCAGAGGGAATTTTAAGTGGTTTTACTTCGATAGTGTGTGAATAGAAGTGACTAAAGGGTAAAGTAGAGAAAAACAATCTTCTTTATTGTTAATTTATTTCTTTACATTCGATAATACTTTTTTATTAACGTACTGTTAACATGCTGGTAACCAAATAATAAAATATATCCCTTTTACGTACTGTAATTAAAAATGAACGGGAAAATAGCATATTTATTAGTCCATCATTAAAACATTGATGTCTTTTCGTCGATGTTTTCATCGACATCGAAAACCCTTTAGCGATGTATCGAAACATCGATGTTTAATGGTAAAATTTGCCATCTCTACTCGGAAGACGCTGTCGCGACTCAGTCGGAGAGGCTTTCCAGTCGCGCTTTTTATACACAAACACATACATCTATTTGAACTGCAATTGGGTATGACCCGGTGGCAGTTAAATAACAATAATTACAATAATAATAACAGTAATATAATAATAATAATAATAATAATAATAATAATAATAATAATAATAATAATAATAATAATAATAATAATAATAAAGGATAACAGTACAAGTCGATGATGCAATAATCGTACTGTCACTAATATTAAGTATTATAACAATTACTTCAACTCTCTCATGATATCCAATAATTATATGTTGGTAATTCTAAAATTTAATATAAGTCACAAATATTGGATAAATTAGATTTTTTTAAATTCATTGATCGCGTTCACTACACTTCCTGCACTGCACTACACTACACTACACTGTTTTGCTTTGAATTACACTGACCAGCACTCATTTAATGCGACATGTATGACGCCCCGAACGTGTGGAAAGGCGTGATGTGCACGTGGCCTGTTGCAGTGGAGGTGGTGGGCGCCGGAGTGGCGCAGGCGGCGCAGCCGGGCACGCCCCCGTCGACGCCGGCCGGGGGCGGGGGCGGGGGCGGGGGCGGGGGCGATGGCGGGGGCGGGGGCGGGTCGCGCGTGGCGGCGGCGCGGCGCGTGACGTTCGGCGGCGGGCGGCGGTGCGCGTGCGCGTGGCAGTGCGCGTGCGCGTGCGTGGGCACGTGCGCGGCGGGCGCCGGGGCGCTGCCCGGGGCCGCGTGCCACGCGCTGCCCGTGGCGGCGTACCGCGCCGCCGGCGCCCACGGCGACCTGCCGCTCGACCACCTGGCCGAGCGCCCGCCCACGGCCGAGGCCGCCGCCTGGATCACCAGCCTCTGGATGCAGTTCGTGCTCTTCGGCGCCACCATCGTCTTCCTGCTCATGACGCTCGGTGAGCAATTGCATAGGCCGCACTAGTATGATCTAAGCCATCCGAAACGAGCGCCCGCCCACGGCCGAGGCCGCCGCCTGGATCACCAGCCTCTGGATGCAGTTCGTGCTCTTCGGCGCCACCATCGTCTTCCTGCTCATGACGCTCGGTGAGGAATCGCATAGGCCGGAGAAGGACGATCTAGGCCATCCTCTGTGGCGTCGTGAAGTTATTGTGGTCTTCCTCAAAGCCGTACTGTTGCTCTGACGAAGACTACAATGTGTTGGCCGCAACGTAAGTCACCACGACACTGAAGCGGCACGTCCCGGATAGGCGTAGGGCGTAAATCACACGTTCCCGTAAGTCCCCAAAAATAATTGCCAAACTGCGATTGCAACCCTTCCGAGTCACTATCACGCACGGCGGGTCTCCTGCTAACGGTAGTCTTCCTTCATTACTGGACCCCAATCTAGGTCCCTGAAAGTCTCCGAGAATGCTCCCACTCAAATGACAAAAGTACTGTCGCGCGGTCGCAGACATCTGGCGCGTACGTAAGAACATGACGTAGCTCCGACTCTGAAAAAGCATCTCAGCAGTAAAGGCCTATATAACAGCTTGACCTCCACCTGGAGGCGGGACGAAAGCTATTCTCTAACTCGTCGCCCGTATGTACAGGTCGTTCCAATGTGCACCATTTGGTCTCCCTTCACCCCAAGTCGATTCAATTCGGCTCTACCGATGCTCCTCCGCCCCTCTTGTCTAATCCGACCCTCTGCGGGTTCTGCTAGCAGCTCCCTGCCCTCTCTCCCCATCGCTGTGCACTCCTAGAATCATCGGTCCGTTCGATGGTCTCTGCAAAAATGCTCTTCCGGACAATTGTCCTAGCGGAGGCTGGGTACGTCAGGTGCCCATACCCGTGAAAGTGACACCGCCCAATAAAACTGCTGTTTGCCATGAAGTCCTCTCATCCGCCTGTAGGCCTATAGGAGAATAGGGAACGACCCAGTGGGCCCCTCCCGTGCTTCCCCTCACCTCCACGTGGCACGTGGTGCCAGACGCTTCCCTTCCGACAATACTAAGGCAGTCTCGATGGTCGCCAGATTGGGATTGCAACACTTTGGAGCAACCATCGCGTGCGGTGAAGCTTTTGCAAGCTGTAGGTTCCTTGACTTTTTGTTCTCGAACTAAGGATCCCGAAGTTGCTACTGTGTTTCCATTCAAATCTCAGTGATCCATGTCTTATCTCATGAAGTTTAGTGAGGCTTACGGAATTCGGGGAGGATATTTCTTTTTCATTCTACGACTGAATCTGAAACAGAATCCTCCAAGGCGTAGGAATTCTGCTCAAGCCTGAATCAGTTATCATTAAAATACGAAATTTGCTTATCGGTATTACTATGCTGTATACGGTTCATGATTCTCGGTGCCCCCTTTATCTTTCTGCTCATGACGCTCGATGTGAGTCTTCATAACAGTAGGCTTTATTGATGATTGATTCGCGAAGTAAATTTCGAGCAGTCAGCTCGTATTCTGGAGGGGTTCCATGGCACTCAAATAACAATGGACTATAGGACGGACACTAAGCCACCAGCTTGGGGTGCGGTGTCTGTTCTTTGGAGACGTCGTCTTTAAGCCGACGACGCTGTGGGAGGCTTACGTGAATAGGTGAGGGGATTTTTTTGCACAGCGTAACGTACAGCGGTCGAATGGAATTTTGATCTTCAGCGGATGTGCAGAACATCGATAGTGCTGCCAATTGCTGTAAACATTGCCGTGCAAAAACTCTCTAATGAAAGTGGTCTCCCTTGTCACCCCGTTCCTAAAATGAGTTCTGCGGTGTCAACGGAAAGATGTTAAGGGGTTCCAATAAAATCGTCAGCCACAAATATCGAAATAAAATATCGATAAGGCGTATTTCTTCAGCTGCATCATCAGTAAATGAATGCGTTCGTGTTTTTCAGCGACACCAGCGTTTTATAACTTATATACATTATATTTCGCAAACCCCAAGAATTGTAGTATTTGATGAAGTATCTGAAAGACCTTATGGAGCTAGAATCAAACTGTTTGGCTTTTCACCACGTTTGCGTACTGTATCCAACTCCTTTTCAAGAACTTGCAGTTGAAATTATCAACTGCATCCGCTACACGTAGCTATTTACTACTTTACATTCTACTTTTTGGAGCGACGAAAGTTTTCACTTATCAGTAAATTCACTCTAAAACCAAAGGTGTTCCACGAAAATTCTCAAAAAATTGAACGTTATATAGCGATGGTGCCCTGCTCGACTCAAATCACCGATCTCTGCACGCAGTTCAGGCTGTCAGCAGCACCATCGTGTTTTCGCGACTATTACTTCTCACTGTTATCACATTTCGTTCATTTAGAGTGTTTGTATTTTGCTTTGTTTTATTGTAAAATTGACCTTCATGGATATACATTTACATTGGTTACGGTTCTATTTAGTATCGATCTCAACTTGATCAATGGATAATTCGGCAGTATTACTCTGTGTAATGTGATAAACTGACAGCAAGGGTCGTTACACCCTGCCGTATTTTGTAATTGAGCAAACTGCATGAAGTAGTGATGTCAAGTATTGTCCCCAAACTATTACATAAAAATAGTTTAACGTTGAAAGAAAATAACAACTGAAAACATTGTTATGTTTTCATTTTTTTCTTCTTAAACTTGAATTAACGGTAACAAAATATTTACAGGATATTTAGTGAAGTATTAATTGAAACTAATGGTGTCTCGTGGACTTAACATTAGATTGCAACGCCCTTTTCCTCTACTCTTTTGTGTCCTGCGTCCCCCCTGCCTCCCTCCACCTCTAAGTATTTACATTCAACTTTGTAGTTCAAGATAGAATTGATAGGTTTTCTGATAACAGTTTGTCATAGAAGAAACGCCATTTTTGAACACAACTTTGGCAACACGGTAGAGAAGCATCTTAAGAATATACGTAAAACTAGTATTTGATAAATACTAAACATAAAACAGCAAAACAATGATACGTCACTTCGGAGAGAAAAGAGACACGAATGCGTCTACATTGGCTTAGGTATTTCAGGCCATCAATTGATGTCACTGTAGTACTAGGACCAGTAAATCCTAGATGGTGATGTCGTATGGTACTTCTGACTGGAAGTCCTGACAGTGGCAGGATTTTTGACACTGGCTAGATAGCTACGTCGAATTCAAACGCTCTCTGAAGGAGAATTCTAGTAGTCGACTGCTGTTATCGGTAGTATAACGTGGTTTCTTTAAATCCCTCCAACAGTATCCCGCCCTTACGAGATCTCACTTTCTCTCAACCAGATAGCTCCGATGTACTTAACTAAGACCGATATTTGGTAGAGAAAGTGAGAGTCAAATCCCAGGCGCACCAGGGAGCCGGCCGCGATGCTCACCTGCTCCATAAGATTTCCAGACCCGTGTCCGAGGTAGGCTTCCAAGGAGGCCTGGGTTGAAAACTCGGGTGCGGAACTCTGCCTAAAGGCAGACTCTCCGCTAGAAATCCCGTACGCCAAAGAAAATAACATGGTTTCTGCGATTAACCCTAGGCGAATGCTGTAGCAGTATCCTAACAAATGGGTGCAATCTTTTGTGTCTCCTCCCGCATGCAATCTTTTGTGTCTCTTCCTTAACGTATCTTCACCCCTTTCTTACATACACTTACACTTTCATGTATTACACTACCACACATGTCGGGAGAGCAGTAAGGTGCTTGTCCCGGCTGGTGTTTTGACCCGGTATTGTGAGATATTTGGTTGTGGAAAACCTCGCAAGTCGACGTGTAGGTCCATGCCGGATCTCGCCATCCCGCGGCAGAAGATCACTGCCACCTCCTGTGATAAAAACATCACTACACTTAGGGGACCAACACCTTAGGCGTTGCGGCGCCCGACTGCACAGTGGAAGGACCGCTGTGTGTGTTGCGTAGGGCTGCTGAAGGGGCTGATCGGCTGCTGCTGCTGCCCGTCCGTGAGCCGCTGGGGGCTGGGCATGTTCCTGGACGAGACGCGCCGCCTGCCGCGCTACTACGAGAAGGAGCTGGCGCACCGCCGCGTCGTGTACGACGAGGAGGGCTACGCCGTGCACCCCGACACCGCCCAGCGCACCGTCCGCTACCACAGCAGGTGCGCCAACACTCAAACAAAACTAAATCAGCTGTCTCCAGTGGAATGGTGTAACTTTCGTGGTGTAGCGGTTAGCGTGTCGAACTACTTACTCTACCGAAGTTCGCGGATTCAAACCCGATCGAAGTTGTGGATTTTTAAGGCAGAAAAAAATCCTTCTTTCGGAGGGAAGTAAAGCCGACTGTCCCATGTTGTAGATTTACTACTTGTAAAATATTCTCGAGCCTTAAGAAAACTATGCACTTAAAGACCCAGGAAATCAGCTGTCACCAGAGTAATGGTGTAACTTCGGTAGTGTAGTGGTTAGCGTGTCGAAGTACTAGAACCAATACACTACTATTAGTGCAATAGTTAGCCTGTCGAGCTACTTTACCAAAGTTCGAGGGTTCAAACCCGATCGAAACCGTGGATTTTTAAGGCAGAAAAAATCCTTCGCACGCCTTCTTTCGGAAGGGAAGTAAAGCCGACCGTCCCATGTTGTAGATTACCTACACATAAAATATTCTCGAGCCTTAAAAAAAAAGGCTCTGAGCTAAATTCAAATCGCCTGCTTCGTCCCCAGTCACCCCTTCTTTCTCTGCTAGAGGATCAGAGGAGAGTAAGGAAATACGCATGGTTTGACGGAAAAGTGGGGGAGAGCTCAACCCGACGGCTTAAGTCTCGCCACGTAAAATAAACATAATTAAATTGAATTGGCTAACTTGGAAAAAGTACAGAAACATTTTTAAAGCTAATTTTTAAAATGCGCGCTGAAATTGAAAGAAAACAATGCAGCTTCTGGGCTTTTTGAGAGGTGTCTAGGTTGTTAGTTTTCATAGGTTTTGTTATTTACCAGGGAACTCGGAGAAAATCCATGAACAAAGAAACAGTTTCGATTTTGATTGTAAAATCAAATATTTGATTGTGTTACTTCATGTAATCTCATACCGACTGCTTAAGACAAAGCTCATATCATGAGCCAGAAAGCCTCAAAGGATTAGGCCACCGCCATTAAATATTTCTTATTTACCTGTTGCGTTAAGGAACTGCAACTTTTATGATATCCTTGGAATGTAAAGATCTATTGTACTATATACACTATACTATGATTAGAGCCGGACACAAAGAAACTATATTCCCGTCGTGCTAGTTGGCGCTGAGATAGCTATATCCGCTATGAACGCTTTATTATTAAAAGGAATTAACGTTATGTATTAAATTATTTTCTCGTTTGTCAGCATCATTTCCGAGTTAATGTGGATTGGGTTGAGACGTGTTATGGGTTTCGTGTACACCAATTTTTTTTCTTGTCATAATCTGCAAAATTATGTATTTTTGAGAGAGAGGAGAGAGGGAGGGGAGAGACAGACAGACAGTGACTGAGAGAGCAAGAGAAGGTAATTATGTCATATGCGCATTATAAAGAGCTCATCTTGCCAAAAAACCTACTATTTTTGGTAATAAATATAGCTTTGAATCTGAACATATTTTATGGCATAGCTACGTATATTTTCTAGTAAATGCCGGGCTTCAAAACAGAAGAGCCCACATATCTTCCAAATTCTGTACTTGTCAACCAACTTGTGGTTGTGAAAATGACAGCCAGAAACTTCTTCTCAATTATGCTGATACTGAAAATATGTTGTAGAACTAATGGGTAACGTCTTCCGATCGGGTTAGGGGTTCAAAAAAAATTACGGATATCGGAATCTTGGAACAACGCTTGGAATGAATTTCTTGAAAATTTCATTGCATATCACTATTGGTTAATTGTGTTATTACAATTTTCTACGCTAAATACCTGCCGATGGTCTTTCTGATTATTGTTCAATGTGATAATTATTTTATCAGCACACATAGGCCCATGCCGTGTTTCTAGTCCCAGTGCAATCACACGAGGTCATCAGATTAAGGATTAATATACTACATAGAAATTTATTTTTACACCAATCAATAAAAATGTTCTCATATACATTACTTACTTCTTCTATTCATTACCGCCAATTTAAAGGAAGTAAATACATTTTTGGGGTATTGAATTGTGTGTAATTGGAGAAATCACCAAAGAGTTTCAATGCAGCCCTGGATGAAAGAGTCTCTTTTATAATCCCCTAAAAAACTAGTCTATGATTGTACGATTTAATTTTAAACTTCGCATTCATAATTTAATGGAAACATATAACTTAAATACATAAACTTGTAAGAATATAATTAACTTTAAACTCTTATTTTACTCTTGTTGAAGTAATTAAATATATTGTTTTATGAAACGAGCCGTATCACAGTTTGTAGAGAAACCCTTTGTCCCTCTTTCTACAACTTGTATTTCGGCACGAAGGAAATTGCATTATACAACTGTTGCAAATTCTTACCTCGTAACTTTGAATAAGTTGTGCCAACCGTTGAAACTACAAGAAATATCCATCAGGACTGCATAATATACTACAACGGACTTCGAGAAGTTCTGGTAGGGTGAAATTTGTTTAAAGCAGCACAGACGGCAATTACAATGCTTCAAGTCAGTTTCTTACAGGCATGCGATGAAGCTAGAAATCCCCTTTAGGGAGGCGCCAGGAAGATTTATATATGAACTTGCAGCTTGTAGTCTTCAGTCGCAGATGTGCCCTTTCGTCACATTAAAACTAAATAAGATGGAGTATGCAAAGTAAGGGATCTCCTTCCAACAAATAAGTTGGCAATTTAATGTGAGAGAGGTTGGCAATGTTTGAGAGAGAGAGAGAGAGAGAGAGAGAGAGAGAGAGAGAGAGAGAGAAAGAGAAAGAGAGAGGGTGGGAGGAAGGAAGGAAGTTACATATATTTTCAAAGAATAATACCTCAATGTTGTGCAAACTTGTAACATAATTTCCTCTCTCTTTCATTTGAGAAGTTTCTACCTTCTTTGTCATACGAAAAGAGAAAACTTTTTAGTGTTCTCTAAACTGTCGCTGACGTTGTATAGGAACGAGTGGTTACTTTTACTGGTTCCCAGAACAAGCGAACATTTATCATTCAAGCGTTCATTTCATCCTTGCGTACTCAGATGTATTCTAATAACTACACCTTAGACCGCACATTAATTAAACCTAATTAAATTTAATGAATTATACCTCCAAATCATGGAAATCAATCGTTGAAATTAAATTTCTCAGAAAGGTAAATAGTCACTTTAATTTCTTCGTGGAATATTTGTTCTGCAACTATTCCTTTCACTTAGTGTTACTAGATTCCGAATTACAGTTCGTATCTGACCACCACTCAACGAAAGTGCTAAATATCCTAAAATGTAGCAAAAAGGTTTAAAAAATTATAATTTTATAAAATACTGCTTAATAAACATAACTCGGAGTCCACACGTCCCCCGTCCCCACTGCCTTCTTAAAATGCGTATCTTCACAAAACATTTCTTCCCTCCTAACTCGTGTCTCTTCAGAGAGCACGCCATATAGATGCTGCGAAAATTAAAATTTTTTCAATAGTATTAAAAAAATCAGAATATTGCCATATTATTACATACACAATATCGATATTAAAAATATCGATTATCAAATTCCAAATATCGGTATCTCGATGTTCGTGATGTCCCATTCCTAATCGCCAGATGCTTGCCATGCTGGTCGCCACAGGCTTAGGTGGCTCAGGGCATCAGTTGATGTCCCTGCAGTCCCTCTGACCGGGAGGTCCTAGGGTTCGAGTCCCGACGGTTTTCGACACTAGCTACATTGCTAGATCGAGTTCAGCGTCTTTCTGGAGTAGAATTCTAGAAACCAGCGGCTGTGATCGGTAGTTTTCGTGTTTCTCCAATCAACACCAGACGAATGCCGAAGCAGTACCCTAACACACGGGCCACGGACAGCGCGCGATCTTTCCTTCTTCTTTCTTGTCCTATCCTCTCCCCTTTCACACACACACTTACAGTAACATGCACTACACTACCACATAATCCGGGAGACCGGTCGGGGCCATAGTGCTTGTCCCGGCTGGGGCGGTACCCCGCTGTTGGTGGGAGATAGCTGGTTGGGGAGAACTACCGCTAGTCGATGGTAGGTCGGTGCTGCATCTCGCCATCCAGTGGGGGAAGATCATAGCCACCTCCCGATGAAAAAACATGCACTAAATTTACGAGTCAAATAACCTCTATAGTTGACATGCTCGGAATCACTAATCAATCAATCAATCCATGTAATGAATTAATCAGTGGGCGAGCGTGTTCGTTCTTGTAGCCGGCGCTCCGTTGTGGCTGAGGTTCCTGGCTGAGCGCTTGCGTGCGTGGTGCGCAGGGCGACGGAGCTGTGCGTGAACACGCTGTTCTTCCTGCTGTTCCCCATCGCCATCCTGATGGCGCTGTGCCGGCGCTGCTGCGGGCGGCGCGTGGAGGCGGACGCCGAGGGCAACCGCTACACGCGCTGGAGCGAGCGCGGGCGCGGCGCCGGCGGCGGCGCGCTGGCGCAGCTGCCCCCCGCGCACGCGCAGCGCCACGCCACGCTGGCCGACGTGCGCACGTCCATGCGCGCCTCCGTGCGCGACTCGGCCGGCGGCGACCGCCGGCGCGCCTCCACGCGCAAGGCCACCGCCGCCTCCGCCGCCGCACGCTACCTCGAGGTGCGCATTGCTTTCCCTTTTCATGACACTTGTGGTATTGATATTGCCCTGAAAGTAGTAAATTACATTTTAAAAAATTCCGGTTTAGGGAGGTTTCCGTTTTATGCAAAACTGCCCATTTCATGACACTTGTGATATTGACATCTCGCTGATATTATGCCCTGAAAGTAGTAAATTACATTTTTTTAAATTCCGGTTTAGGAAGGTTTCCGTTTTGTGCCAGATTGTCCATTTCATGACACTTGTGATATTGACATCTCCCTGATATTGTACCCTGAAAGTAGTAAATTACATTTTAAAAAAATCCGCTTTAGGAAGGTTTCCGTTTTATGCAAAACTGTCCATTTCATGACACTTGTGATATTGATATCTCGCTGATATTGCCCAGAAAGTAGTAAATTATGTCTTAATTGTAATTATCAAAACACATCAACATATAATATTTATGGAAAAATCACCAATAAATGAGTATTAAACACTCTTCATTGACAGCTACTAAGTTGAAAAATACTGCCTAGTAGCAGTATTCGGACTGGTTGCTGATTCTTTCAACGCACAATGAGTCACAAACCAGAGCTATGATTTTCTAATACCCTCGCATGGCCTTGGGCAATGCGTATCTAGTCAAGGGGTCGTGTTTTTAACGCAGGGAAGGAAGACCCATTAATAGAATTCATGCCCGTACACGTTACCATGCTCAGAGAGTCGGGAGAGAGGGAATTATCCTTCTGCCTATGCCTTGAGAGACAAGCGACCCAAAGGTCGAACTCTACTCTGACAATTTCCTTCGATGTCCGGTTTCCACGATTAAATCGCGTGTTACAGAGGTAGAGAATTTAAAACAGCATTCTTTTCATTAAGAACATCTTGCGTGTCTCTTTCAATTGCATTAAATTACTTGAAAGTCCGTTTTATAAAGATTTTTTTGCCTGCAGGACATGAAAAACCATTCCGTTTCCGCGTTGGAGACGTTCCGTTTCATGCTGTCTAAATTGCCATTTAACTTCGTGGGCCGGGGAAATTTTCCGATTAAGACAGGCTTAGACAGATTTTACTGTGTAAGGTTAAGGGCGGGTCGGGTCGGGTCGGGTCGGCACTTGGTAGGGTCGATTCGGATCGGGTTCGGGAGGGAGCTGGCATGATGGGTGCGGATCGGGTCACCTCGACTATCTCATCACAAGTAGAATCGAGTCGAGCAAAGGTGGAACTAGTCCCATCGATGGGGATTGAATCTGCTTGAATCGGATAGAGACGACTTGATCGGAACGAACTGGATTGTCTGTCAAAATTGTTTGATTGAATTTTAGTTAGCGAATTGAAGAGTCGACAGTCGACAGTTGCAAAGTGAAAACTTTTCCTTAATTTGACGAAAATTCTGTACTTGAAGAATGTTTTGAACAAGAGCAGAGAAACTTTTATGGGAACATAATATTTGGCATTTTATTTGCATTAGAAAGGAATTCTCTGTTAGTAGAAAATTCGTTTAGTATCCTAATGCATTATTTTCTTCTTCACATGTTTCGTTCCTCTTCCATTTCTTCGATGCGTTTCTTACAATCTGAGCTGAAAAGAAGTTGAGGCAGGTGCGAAGCTTGGGAAATTTCCACGTGTATTCCTAAAAAAGGGCGAATCGATTTAGTATGTCCGGAAGACATTGATCCATCATATGAGTTTCGCAGAAAAGAGGAATCGGATACACTTTGCACGCTGAAGGATTTCCACGAAGGAATTCTCTGAATAAGAAGGGAAGATCCTTTGCCGGGAACTTTTTTGTGAAAGAAATAGGGCTTTGCTTCCCACCCCTGCTGGGGAGTGGACGAACTCGCCTGGAAGTGCGGCAGCGCACACGCGCGAAGTGGCAGAGAGTGAAGCTTGGGAAACGGAAGTTCATCAGAAAGTATGTTCGCTTATTATGAGCACGACACACCCAATTTCCAATTATTTAAACATGATTTTTTAAGTTCTGTTTCGTTTTCGTAACAATGATCTCTAAGCCCTTTACTGGCGTCGAACGTAACTGTGGTGTAATTCTCCTTTACCGCAGTCATCATCAGTCGTAGTTATTCATTGCCTTTTATCCCTTCGGCCAGGGGCTCGGCGGATTTTGTTAGTGTTATAGCATTTTTCGAAGAATATTTACAGATAAAAGCTTTTGTTACACAACGTACAATAGAATGCAGACGTAACGAGACCAATGGTTGTCATGTGGGCACTGGGGTTGCTTATGAAATATTCGAGGAATAAAAATGTTTCTTGTGTTAAAACATCACTGGCGTTAAAGATATACTTTGAAAAGAAAAGAAATATAACAGATTTTTGTAGTGTAAGTTTTTTGTTTATTTTGCCTGTTTTTTAAGCATCTTATTTCTGTTTATTATAGTTATTCTGCATATTTTTCTTTTCAACGTTTATTGTTATCACATTTACTATTTTTATTTTAATAAATTTAATTTTGAATTTTGCAATGTTTGTTTGTGTGTGCGTGGTTCACTGTAGCTAACATCAATTGTCTGTATTCAAATTATAATTAACAGGAATTAATTATAATTATAATTAACAGGAAAACTATGATTGTTTCGAATATTATGGACAGCCGATCATCTTCAAGATTGGTAACGTTGGTGTACAAACAAACTTGAACTCTCACAAGCCAAAGAGAGGTCGTCATCTGCTAATGTAAGCGAAACAGGATGAGAAAAAGGGAAGCAACTTCTTTTTTCATGGTGTGAAGAAGCCAAAATGGTGTTCTCGGAATTGTGTCCAAATGTGTTCACTTATTATGAGCAATGCTAATTGTTACATTTATTTAGCGGAAAACATTCTATTGCGAACACGAATACTATTATTAAGTTTTATTGTGTTGAAAATAATATAAAAAAATCGCACCTCAAGATATTTAATTTCATTAGACCTTCAAGAAGAAGACCAATGACCTTCGAAACGTTGGTCTTTAAAAAACTGTAAAAAAAATTATAATAAAAATTGATAAAATATAGATGTCTGACTCAGAAACCAAAGAACTTTCCAAGAATTACAAAAATATAAAAAAGGCAGTTCTATAAATAATATTAACAAATTTAACCTTCGTAAAGAAAACTAATACTTCTACTAATAATACTCATCGAAATTGCATGGAGAGTATGGCAAAGGAAATGTGTCGGATGAATGTGTTGCAAGAATTATGAGAAACAGTATCATGATGGGTTGGTATATTTTACATGCTAAATTGAAGAGCATGCTTTGGAAATTCCTATTGCATAAATGCATGCATATTTCAAAGAGTATTAGTGCGTATGAATGCAGTTTCTAGTAATTTTAGACGCTTAACATAGTTTTTTTAACGTCCCGTGCACGAAACACGGTTTCTCGTGCTTGTTTTCGGTCTGCGAAACAGCTATATTTCTTGTTTTAACTAAAGGTGCGCGAAGCGTCTTTGGCGCACGTGTCAGGTGTTGGTGCGTGGTGTTGCAGGAGGAGGGCGAGGGGGAGGAGTCGCCGGAGCTGCTGCCCTACGAGGAGAGCGACGAGGAGGAGAGGGACACGCGCTACGTCATGGAGCAGCTGCGCCGCAGCCGCGACACGCTCAGGGTGAGACAGCTACGCGACGACGCCCCGAACCGCCCCGAACCAACCCTACCGCCCCGAGCCGCCCCGAACCGCCCCGAACCGCCCCGAACCGCCCCGAACCGCCCCGAACCGCCCCGAACCGCCCCGAACCGCCCCGAACCGCCCCGAACCGCCCCGAACCGCCCCGAACCGCCCCGAACCGCCCCGAACCGCCCCGAACCGCCCCGAACCGCCCCGAACCGTCACACACCGTCACACACCGTCACACCCTGACACGCATGGTCAGCAATGCGCCTAAAGGACCACCCGGCTTCGCGCAGGCCGACAATCCGACCCCGCTCAAAATTGTTCAATTGCTTGAAGGACGAACCAGTGCGACGCCGTGGCATACCTAAGTCCCGACTAAACTTTGTCGCAGTGGAAGGCGCCTTTTAAAGCCGCGGAGTAGATGGCGCGTCCGGGCCCTTCGTCACGCTGCTATTACGTCACCGTGCGTCAGTTATCCGTGAAATGTTAATCACCATCCCTAACGTCCCTTATCGCCTACTTGATTGCTTGTGGCCTTCCGGGTATTGCAGTCCTTTTTTTTCGCCAATGTAATTTGGCCACCCACTGTAATTATGATAATATGAATAAATGTAGAGTAGTTGGAGAGCGGCAGTCAGGGAAACGGGAGGTCGCTGAGAGAACCTACCGCCTACTTGCTGCGTCCACCATAAATTCCACTTCGATCGCCCGGGATTTGAACCTCGGTGCCCTGACGTGGAAGGTGAGCGCGCTCTCACGTCTACACGACGGATCATGCCCTCTAAAGTGATATTATTTCATTACAGCCTGCCTCGACAGTGCAGGTGCCATGCGAATGAAAGTTCGAGTCTCGCCAAAAGCAGGGGTTTTCACCACGCGATTGTGACGTGGTTAACTTCTCGCAACACAATGTGTCATTTCAGACATATTAGTCTCTTTACGACCTCCTCTGTTCTCTTCTCGAACTGATGTTACTCAAACACCTTCCCGGCTTCCACCATAAGAGGGATCTACCAGTAGACCATTCGACAGCTGCAAGTCCCTGCAATATGTCCCTGCTGTCCCATGATATCTGGGAGCTCTGAATTTCGTCTTCATCGCACTGAGAACTCAGAATCATGTGAATGTTCTTTTGCCAAAATATTTATTCAAATAAGATTTCTCTCAAATCAATGCGAACCTAATATGATGAAGTAATGGTCCAAAACAATCAGAACTACACATATGAATAGTACGGGTACAAGGGCAAATATAAGATTGTAAAAAATAAAGATAACTTGGAATTACTAATCTCTGATTTCAATAAGTAAGCGAATAATTACCTCCCTGTGTGAGCCCTTATACTTTTTTGAATAAACGATCGGAGAACGATTCAGTGGCTGAAACTTTGGAACGTGAAGCATTCTCAGATCTTACGATTCACTCATTGGCACGTCTGTCCGTTTGGGCCCTACCGACAGTATGCTCAATACTCAACGTGTTCCGTCAGAACGCCAATCGATCTACGCCAAATAGTGATCGAGGTATCGATATGGGTATGGATCCTATTCGCGGCACTGTACGATTCAATGCAATTCAGTTAAAAACTCCGATGTCCAGAGCGGGATGAAGGTGACAACACATAATCTTTGATTTCTCATCATTCCCTCATTATCACCTTACCTCTCTTCACGCGTGGCAAGTAAACACGGGGCTATCATTCAATCCTGTGAAATGACCTACTCAGGAAAGGGGAAGGCACAGCTGCTTAAAATTCTTCCTTCACCTTCACCTGAAAATGGCATCCCTTTTGTGTTACAAAACGAAACAATCAATATAAATTTATTTTTAAAATCACTTTTGGTAACAATAATGTTTGCCTATGAAACGTCACCTGTACGGAAAAGCTTCGTAGATGGGCAGTTACGAGGTTCTAAACAATATGAACTTTCTATACCAGATTTGTATCTATATGGATGACAAATCTAGAGGCTACCTGGTCTGGCCCATGCAGTGATTAACAGATCGATGCCGGAGCAGTTAATTACACAATGAGCCATTTCCAGCGCGCGATATCACCTTCCCCATCTTCCCCCACTCCCATCCTCAGCCCGACAAATGAAATATTTTCTTTCATTCTACAGCGAGTTCAGAAAGTTTGTCTGCAGTGACCTCCTGGTGAATGTAATCTCTTCCACAAGGAAATGACAACGTTGCCTAGAGCTGTCGCGAATTCATCTGTCTTCGTTACGCTCATCGCCCAGGGCAACCGTAGGAGCAGGGATTGCCTCAACGACTTCCCGCAAACAAGCAAAGTTACTTCTCGGTTCGTAGAGGAGGTGCCGCACACCTTCGTTCATACTGACACGCTTCCCTCGAACTATATTATGTCTTCTAGGCAAAGAATATTTCTGTATTAACAAGCATAGAGACATCAACTGATGTCACTGCAGCGCCTTTGACCGGGAAGTCTTAGGATGTGAGTCCCAACGGTGGGAGGATTTTCGACACTGCCTACACCGCTCTGTCGAATTCCGCCTCTGTCTGGAGAAGAATTCTAGACGCCGGCTGCACTGGTCGATAGTCTTCCGTGGTTTCTCCTACCAACACCAGGCTATGTCGGAGCAATACCCCACATGCAGGCCACGGACTGTGCACGATCTTTCCCTCCTCCCATCTTCACCCCTTACCTACACTAACATGCACTACACTACCATGCATGTCGAGAGACCCGTCGGGAGCTTAGAGCTTGTTACGGCTAGGCGGTGCCTCACCGGTGGGAGATACCTGGTTGGGGAATATCCTGCTAGCAGTCAGCGTTGGATCTCACCATCCAGCTGCGGAAGGTCACTGCCACCTTCCGAGAAAAATACATGCATTACACTTACGCGACTAATGACCTTAGCAGTTGTCGCCCCCGAAAACACGAAATAATCAATAAATCAATTCTCTATTGTTTTCATGTTGCTAATTACTGGATAACGAACGACTTTGCGAACTGATTAACAATTTCTTAACAATGTCATTGCCCAACTCGGAGAACACCAATGGGAGGGGGTAATTGTCAGACCACAGAAAACATTGCTATGTAATCGAAGATTTTTTATAATTAAGAGATTATAATTGTAGCTATATATTACAATCATTTTCTGAAAGTTTTTGGTAAAATATTTCTATTTCTGAGTTATGGCAAAGCAATAAATACTTTGATTATTTCCTGAACTTGTCCTTTTCGCGAGGTCACGGATGACAGTGTCCTTTTTCAAGAATTAGTTCAACATTTACTATGCTGCTTTTATTGCAGAACTGGATTCTGTGTCTACAGAAAATGAAATAAGAGTGCAACGTGTTTACGCTTAAGACTTAATGTGAGAGGATGCCGGAGTTTCACATGGCGACGCGTTCAATTTTTTTGGAAACATCGGCCAAGCGTCGAAGGATGAAAGTATCACTTAGTATTAAGAAAGGTTCCACTAAAAAGCGTCCTGATAGATTTATTGTTAGTGATTTCGGGCGGGTTAATTACCGAGGCCATTAGTCCCATAAGTGTAGGGCATGTTTTTTCATCGGGAAGTGGCGGTGATTTTCCCCACTGGATGGCGAGATCCAGCGCTGACCTACCGTCGGGGACCTACCTAGCAAGGTTTTCCCCATCTAGGTATCTCCCACCAGCGGGGCACCGTCAAAGCCGGGAACAGCTCTAATCTCCCGACTGGTCTCCCGGCACGTGTGGTAGTGAAGTGAATGTAAGTGTGAGTGTATCTAAGGGATAAGGATAGGACAAGGAAGAGGAAGGGTCGCACGCGGTCCATGTCCCGTTTGTTAGGGTACTACTCCGGCATTCGCCTGGTGTGGATCGGAGAAACTACGGAAAACTACCCATCAGAGCAGCGGGCCGCTAGAATTCTCCTCAAGACAGCGATTGAATTCGACCTAGCTGAAATGCTAGTGTCGAAAATCCTGCTGCCGTCGGGACTCGAACCTAGGATCTCCCGGTCAGAGGCACTGCAGTGATATCAGTTGATGCACTCAGTCACCGCTCCTGGTGAAAAAAAAAGCGTTATAAACGATGAAATAAGAATATAAAGGAAAGAAACACGCTAGGGTCCGTCTTTAGCCCCTCCTTTGGTAAACGACTGTTAATGTTTCTAGCCAACAAAAACTTCATTTCTTTTGCGTTGGATAAGTTTGCAGGGTTTTCAGCAATCTCTTTCAACTTAAGCTCATGAAGTGAGCGCTGTTCGATTCGCATTCGAAATCGCGATTTAAGTGCGGGCCACTCGCAGATGGGAAAGGGAGAGGGCAGCCCTGGCGATGGCCCAAGCGTTCCAGGGCCACAATGCTTCGAATCCTGTTTATTGGGTAGGACAGGACTAGAGACAGCCATTTCCGAACTGTTGCCATTTCCGAACAAAGAGACGGGGAGTAGCTAAGCGGCCGCTGCGGAGAGACCTTTTCAATGTTCCGTAGGAAGCCTTCGCCAGGGGTCGCAGATGTAGGACGCGGCGAGGTTTCTTGTGATCGCGATAGAAGACAATAGTGTAATTTAGATCGTAATTTTGATATGTCAATAATCGCTTCTTCCCCTTTTAATCGACCATAAAACAAGGTTGTCCATGAAAACGAAATATGGAATGTCTATATCCGTCCTTGAACGTGGCGCTGCACATCGGAGAGATAAGCGAGAGTAGCTTTTGATGATTTAAAGGGTATTTGTCCTTGGTGCGGAAAGCACCACCTGGACACGTGAGAGTATTGCTCGCTCCCTTCGCCATTTAAAGCAAAACACGAGCGCCCGTGGTCCCGACACAACTTCTAACAAAACTCTCACGAACAAAGCCTGTCGGCTCCCGGTTTTCTTAAGGATATAGTTTCGTGGTTCTTTAGGATTCAGTATCCTGAAAATGTGGGCGTGTAAAACTGCCCCTGACAGAGAGCGAAGTGTTTTCGCCCGGACGCTTAATGCCATTCCTTGCCTTATTTGGAATCTCAAGAAACTCTCACCCCCTCAGTGGCCAGCCCACAAATCAACTAGTTCTGACGTCACTATCGTGTTAGAAGTACACTTCTCTCCAGGCTGGTGTTGGGGTGTCAAGTAGTGCCATAAGTGATAGCGTTTCAGGGTCAAGTTTACGTATCCTCTGTTCAATTTCTAACCACAATGAAATTGTTATTCAATCTTTACCTAAATGTACATTGGAACTAAGAGTTGCACAGACTGAGGTTGTTTTTTGTTAATCGGGAAAGTCGAAGACTAGATTCTCGATGCTAACCACTGACTTGCCGTAACTTTCTCCAGATTACAAATAAAGGAAAGGAATATTAATGTGTTTCCGGGACATTAGCGAGCAGAGGTTGGGCTGGGGTGAATTGAGAGCACACGCGATTCGCAAACTTACGCCGTCAAAACTGTACGCATGTGAGCATCTCCTGTTACCATTAATCCGAGACGCGCGTAATTGAACACGTAAAATTACCACGTTCACGAGCGAGTTTGTGCTCTAATAACCTATGTGCCTATGGAGTATGAACCCAACCCCGTCTTATCATCGTTGCAAAGTTCATTCTATGAACCAATCGATCAAACAAAAGATTTTGTGTCATCGATTCTCGTGATTGCAAGTGTCCATTCTCTTGATTCCGCACGTTTCGTAGACGGAAAAGGCTTTTTTTCTGGTATCGACGGGTTTCGTAGTTTGGACAGGTAAGAAGCTAGGGCGGACGGCAGCATTGCCTCGATGAGAATTCTTCAGTTGGGCTGCACTGATTGGTCGTTTCTGTGGTTTGCTCCGATCAGAGCAATCTGAGCAATATTTATACGAGCTATACCTTAATCTGTGAAGTCAACAACTCCGTCCGGGGCATGTAGTTAATCACGGGTGTGGCAGAGATGTCTTCACTTTGACACCCTCATGTTTTAGGTGAAGATAAATACCGTTAAGAAGGTAAAACTGTTAATTATGAAATAATTACTTGTTCGAAAATATTTTCAATTTTTTAATGACTTTTAGAACTCTTGTCATTCTCATTTATTTCTTCAAAGAATGAAAACTCATTAAAATAGTATTTCATTATCAAAAAGCTTTTACTCAGGAAAATATCTAAGGTCCGAGGATCAATAGCTAATTTCGAAAAGGAGTTCGGCACTGTATTTTACATTGATTTTTAAGTGTCCGTTTTGGCTATAATCTGAAGGTTTATGTGGTATCCTCCTCAAAGATAGTATTCCAGTGCAAGCCCATGTATATTCACCTATCTTGTAAGTAAAGTATCGAAGTTTCCGAAGTTAAATATAAGTTGGATGTACGTTTCAGCAAGTTCCTGTTTCTACCGTCCAAACGTTTCCATTGTTCTCTTACACCGCTCCTTCTGCCATCTGTTGAGCGTTCTAGAAAGCGCTGGGATCGATATTTCATATCGACATCACTGCAGACTGCTGGTTGCCCGCCAGCACGTTACAAACTATATTACGATTTTCAAGCGCAGAAATAGTATTGTTACTCATAGTAAAAATTATGCACTCTACTACACTATACATTTTAAAAATAATTACTGTACCATATATATCTTAACAATAGTTACTGTAAATTAACTTTCCAGCTTGACGTAAAATGAACATAAAAACGCTATCAAAACATCTTCACAATTGTGCTTTAGTGTTTACAACCGAGTGACATTAAGACTCTTGTCAAATTGTAATGTCAAGAGTACATTTTCGATCTTCAAACGAATTTATCACCATTTACAAATGTGTGTTAGATCATTCATAAAGCACATATTTCGACGTATTGAAACGTAGGCGTTCACAACTCAGAATTGTAGATTTCAGCATCGTGCGGAGAATTCTACAACTATAGATGGTGTCAACATCATTCTTTTCACTTTTTATGACAGATTTTTTCATTCAAATTTTTATTACTCCATGTTTTCATGTTAACCTGGAATAACAAGTTGATAAGAAACAAAAACAAGAGTTTACAATAGTGTGTTCCCTAGCATCGAATTGAAAATATGGTACCATACATAGTTGACAAGACTTTTCAACCCTTTATAAATACTACATTACACAACATGACTAATGCTGTCCCCACATCATTATGTTTACAAAGAAAGTCTGCATGCTTGCCATCATAAAGTAACTTGTAGATGGAAACATTTACATTGCAATTATATTGAAATTAATTTGGGCCAAGACTGGTCCAAGTATCTCAGAAAAACATTATTTGCATCATTAGTAGAAGTTGAAAATGGTTCCCCATGCAGATATATACGGCGTATACCGTAACAATGGCTCTGCAAAAATTTGTAGATAGCATCTCAATTAAATACATTAGGTTTATTTTCTTCAACCATTTCGAGTTTATTTCTTTCGGTTCAACTTGTGCTGATATTGTCCCTAGATTAAATGAGCAATGTTTCCATTTTAAAAAAATCAAATATCTCGGGACAAATTTTAAAGAATTTGAAACACGTATCTGAGAATATTATTCTGTTGCAGAAATCCTCCTCCAAGAGACGAACAGCTGAAGAAGACATTCCACTCATGCAGGGTGAGTCGTCACGACGAGAAACACGTTGAAAACGGAAAAAAAATTAAAAAGAAACTGTCTATTCCTTTAACAAGGAAACGGCTCGAGTTATCGCTAACTCTGCAGGGCTTTCTGGAAGTCACGCAGAGGCCAAAGCAGGGAAGTGGCTCCCCTGTATCTCTGTTTCTGCTTCCCAAAAGCGTAGTCCAAGGCATGGAAACGTTCACTTGCATTTATGCATGCAAATATATGAGAGTGGTTACGTTTCGAAAGCGCGGTGTTGAACAACACCGGCGACTAGTGAGTAAGGAAGACTCATACAAACCCGTAGTCCTGAAAGGAAAAATCAAAAATATGACCAGGCTCTCTATTACAGCAAGTAAATATTTATATGCACTAGTTTATAAGTTTGTAATTAAACTGAGACAGTATTACATTTTTTTATAATTTTCTATTTGTGACTATAAAATGTGGAAACTATTTTTGTGATAGAAACATAATTGTCTCTCAACTTTCTATAACTGCGACGAAAACGATTTGATAATGTATAAGAGAATAATAAAATTATTGTATATACAGTATTTATTTTGTAAAAGTGAATGGATGTTATTATAGTTTTTGAAATAATAATAGTTAGAATCATTGTAATATTAATTTTACAAGATATGGTGATCCGGAGAGCCTGTTGGCGTAAGTAGCAGCACACAATGCACAAGATCAAGCCATACTTATTTTGTTTCAAAACATCAGTACTCTCGAATTACCTCAATTTGTCAAGGAAAATTAAATTTACTGATAAAATTTTGAGTACTTTTGTGAGCTGATAGGTATTTTTTGCCGATTAATTGGCTATGCCAGATAAATTTTTGTTTACATTTAGACTAGTTTTGATATTCGTGTGACACCGAATATTTTATTCTTTTCAGCCATTAATAAATTATTGGGTTTCCGGGATTTGTGTAATGTTTAATGGTTTCTATGGCTTCTTTTATACTTCTTTATTCAGTATCTTTACGGTGGGTTGCAGGAAAACTGTCCTAAACTTTGTGTTCCGACGTGAGTTAGGCCATACTTAAAAGTTTTGTATAACACATAATATTACAAAAATTACATTGAATACATTTAATGTACAGGTCGCAAAATTGATATTATCAACCCATTCCATTACGGAGAAAAATATAAAATCGACTTTAGCTTTCAAGGATTGGAGAGGTTCACTCACGAAATCCAAAGCCGCCTACATCTTCCCCTGCACGTTCTCTGATATGTCTCTGGACTGGAGAGGTTTGTGAAAATTTGCGAATTTGATTCACGCAAAAAATGGGAATAAAATGAAAAACGAAATGAAATTGGGCAAAAAATATATAGCCTACTAATTGGGCCCGTGCGAGCTTCCCGCACTCTTTAGATTACTGTTCTAAAAATGAAATAACTTCGTATCAAACCCTACTTTGAAAATTTCTGAACGGAACCCGGCTAAATTAATAGACGACAACGCGTGTTGCAGGGTGAAGTGTGATGTGTTTGCCTCACATCATAATCTGCGGTAATATTTTTTTCCGTGTGAAATCTTTTTGACGCAGCCCTAGAGGGTAATTTACTTATTCATCATTAGCACACTTATGGCATTTTGTGTTTATGAGACAGTAATTTACATCATCATGAGGGAAGAAAGTATCTGATGAGGCAGGAGAGTTCACTTTTCATGGCGAGACAAAAGAGTTCACCCGCAAGTCACGAAATCCACAAAAATGATATTTTGCCCTGTGATATACAATGTTTTATTTGAGATCCTCTTTTATGGATGTTTTCCTGTAATTAAATATCACTGACATGAAATTTAATATGGTTATCTCTCATCATGTGTTCTGCTAGCATGACACATACTTGTTGATCGTTGTTCTTGTGTTTTCCTTAAATGGTAACGAGAATGTCAGGTTCTGTCGATGTAATGGATCTTAAAGTGGAAGATAATTTGGAAATAATGGAAACTCCGCCCAATATATTAGCCGCGACTGTTGGCATGTATCCATTAGAATCAAAAGAATGAATATGTGAATGCATGTACATAATTTTGTAGTGGCGAGATGCGAGGGGGATAAGAAGCGTTAGAGAAAACGTGCTTCTCCCATTCTTTTCCGAAATGAGAAGAAAGTACCGTCAAACGGTTCTTTAATAGATTGCTCAATTGCAATTAATGTAAATAGTTCCAAATAAACTATCAATTGATAAGTGTATATTTTGAATGTATTGAAAATGAACTCAATATAATTTGGCATGGAACCTTTGTCAGGTAGCTTGCTGAGTAGTTTGTTTCTTAGCTAGATGAAGACGTGGCTTGTGCCAGAAGTAAAGGCGTTTTGCGTATGCGTTTACAAAGGAGATCTATAACAGTTTAACTGTCACTATGTTAAGAAATTTTAATGTAATGTAAGGCTCCTTGGCTCTTCGTGGGCAGCAGTTACATGGTGATAAATTGGTGACAGTGAAGTCAGTTTATGTAATTAGTTTTCAAATTTGTACCAATGCAATACACCAATATTTTAAACGACTTGCATACGATACATTTTTGTATAACAGCAATATAAATTTATAAGAGAATCAAAGTTAATTTTGCGAAACAACTTTTTTGTGATGTCTCGGGTATTTGACATCTGTGCGAGAAAACGGTGGTCGGCTGTTCCGTTTACCTCTTTCCCCCCGATTCTCCGGCTGCGATTGACTAAATGTGTGATGACGCAATCATTCATGCCGTAAAATCTAATACGTCATCATTTGTGCCGTAAAATGCCCGATTATGAACGATTTCTTGCAACAGAAAAGGTCGTTTATAACGCTGGTATACCAAGAAATTTATTACAGAACGACTTTATCAGAATCGGCCAATAATGAACAAGTTTCTCGCCGTAAATCACTAAAACAATGAGGTATTTTGCAGACACTCGAATAAAAGTCATTTTTCCTTTTTTCCCTAGTATAGTGAATAGAGTGGATGCTAGTGCTGGGGAAAATTTTACTACACTCAAAAGGGAAGCTGTTCTCCTGCGGTGAATTAAATGTTTCATGCAGCAAACAATGTTAATTACCAAATATATTGTTAATTCATCAATAGATATATTTCATTAATCTGATGATGAATTAACGGCATTTTTCAGTCCCCGGTGAACTTCTCTTTATAGGTTAACAGTTTACTGTTACGATTTTTGATATATAATTTAATAAGTTCATTAACAAATCAACGAATCTGTTGCAACGCTTTCTCAAGTTAAATGCTTCCAGAGCCAATAAACTTTACCCATGGCAGCACGAGCCCAGTCACGTTGCACCGTAATGAGCGCTTTGTTGAAATGTAAATTAAATAAATAAAAGTATATTTCATCAGTTATTAAATCATTTCGTTAGGATGCATTTTTATAGAAAATTATCTTCTCTTAATTATTTCTTATATTTATATGTTTTATCATATTTTATTCTTTGTAACGCATTATCTAAGCTTTTAAACCAAAAATGTAAAATTTATTTCAGAGCATAAATCGTTTAATATTTTAATAATAACTCGTTACTATAAGATTAACACTGTCCGACTAGTATCTTGTCTTTAGGACATAGTGTCTTTAGGACATGCATAGTCATTTTCCTGCTCTTTGAGTGTAAAAATGAAGGAATAGGTACGGTAATACTATCGGAACTGCTTTTGTTACCACAGCATGCGAAAAGTGTTCATTTTACTCATTTAGTCAAATACTTACAAAAAGACTAAAGTATTCTAAAATTACTTCATTACTCTAATAATGGGCAAATTAATCCACTTGTTCATTTACTCCATCAACCATTGACCAATTTGTGCTCGTGAAGTGTCCGCCCGAGTCCCGACGGAGGCAGGATTTTCGACCGTACTTACCTAGATCGAATTCAGCCGCTATATGGAGAAGAATTCTAGCAGTCAGTTGGTCCGATCGGTAGTTTTCTCATCAAATATCAGCCGAATGCCCTAACAAGCTAGTCACGGATACCGCTCGATCTCTCCTTCCTCTTCCTCGTTCTATTTGCATACAAACACACATGCACACACACACACACACACACACACACACACACACATACATGCACTACCTACCCCACCTATCGAGAGACCAGTCGGGAACTTGTCTCGGATAGGGCGAAGCCCTAAAGTTGTGGATACCTGATTGGAGGGAACCCATGCTGACGTGTAGGTCGGCGCCGAATCTCACCAACCAGTGGGGGAAGATCACTGCCACCTCCCGTGATAAAAACACGCACAACACACTACGGCACTAATGACCACAGCGTTTGATGCGTCCGGAAACACGAAATGATCGATTGAAAATTAGCGCTGCGCTCTCTCTCGGTCCATGCGTAGCCTACGAACCTTTAAATTCCATTCGAAATCTGTAAGATCCTGGGTTCGTGCAATCCAATTCGGGCCAGAGATCCTCAGGATAGAAGTTACTCTAGAGACAAAAGGTTAACTATAAAGATTCTTTGTACTATTTGTTCTGTTCAGTATGTTTCTTCCAAACTACATCTAATTTATGAAATTGCCAATTATTTGTTAATCTCCATAAACTTTCCATAACACATCAAAGTAAATTTCTCGTGATAAATCATCTCCCGCTATTTGATATGTGATCTTCAGAAAAAATTCTAATTTCACTCACTTGCACCATGACATCTATAATAGAGAAGCTGTTTACAATATTTTGTAGCATCTTTTTATGCATTTACAGTAAGTACTACACTAACTTCTCTTCATTTTATTTTTACTCACAAACTTAATATTTTAATACCTTTTCATTAAATATTTTTTTTATAAAGCAAGTAGTGAAAGTCAATTACTGATGTATCAATTCCGAATGTGCATTTAATATAAAACCTAAATATTCAAACAAAAGTCCAAACTTGGCACAGTATTTATTGCTCAATAAAGATATTGGAATTCGCTGTCTAAATCTACTTTATAAATTATTCTCGTTTATTGTCGAAAGAAAATGTATAAATACCAACCTTGACAGTGACTCCCAGGATGTCACCAGATTTTAATTATTTGCCTGCGTACACAAACTGTAATTTTTATTGAAATAAATTTAATTGACTTCTTGTTTTCTTAATATCTCTATAAGTGTATGTTTTGCGGTAAACTTGTACATTAATTGAAATATTGGACCAGAAAGACAGACGACTACATAAGATTACCAGCTAAACAAGACTAGCAGGTAGGTATGACCACCACCAGACAAGACTACCAGGCAGGCAAGACGTCTAGACAAGATGACCTGATTGACAAAATGACAAGATTGCCAAGACGACCCGATAGACAGGACCACTACATAGACACGACGACCCAATAGACAAGATGAACAGATGGACAACCAGACAGACGCTCAGAGAGGCAGACGACCAGAAGACATTCAAAGACAACCAGACAACGACAACCAGACGTAAATTCGTGAAGACATAAAGACGATCAGACAGAAAGACGACCCAACCGTCAAGATGACCAAACAGACAAGACGACCAAATAGACAAGCAGTCACACAACCAGACAGTCAGACAACCAGTCAGACAGACAACCAGACAGACAAGGCGACCAGTCAGACAACCAGACAGACAAGACAACCAGACAGACAAGACAACCAGACAGATAAGACAACCACACAGACAGACAACCACACAGACAGACAACCAGACAGTCAGACGATAGACACAACCACACAGACAGACACAACCACACAGACAGACAAGACGACCAGACAGACAGGCAAGGCGACCAGACAATCAGACAACCAGACAGACAACCAGACAGTCAGACAACCAGACAGTCAGACAACCAGACAGTCAGACAACCAGACAGTCAGACAACCAGACAGACAGACAAGGCGGCCAGACAGGCTGTGGCTGCGCGTGGGAGTGAGTGTGTGCTGTGGTGCTGTGCTGCAGGGTCGCGCGTGTCGGTGGCGCTGTGCGCGCCGCCGCCGGCGCTGTGGGGCGAGGGCCCGGCGCTGTCCGCGCTGGCGCAGAGCGCGCAGCAGCGGGGCGTGGAGCTGGCCGTGCGCCTGCTGCGCGCGCGCCGCGCCGTCTTCCGCAACCTGCAGATGCCGCTGGGCGGCGTCCTCTCGGCGCCCGGCCTGCCCTACTGCGTGCGCGGCGCCTTCGCGCTCGACCAGTGCTACAAGCGATACGTCTTCACCGTGCGCATGCCTGCCAAGCAGGTCATTACTCCTAACGCTTCTCTCGACGATCACAACGGTGTACAGAGCTGCCTCTCATTTCCACTCAAGGCCCGTCATCATGGTGGCATTTACGCAAGGTTTTTAGCGTCTTTCTCGGTCGTGCCGCTAGGTGTCGCATGCTCGCGACCGCATCAAGCAATGTCGCAGATGAAGCGACTCTAGCGGCACGACCGAGAAAGACGCAAAACCCGGGCCATAATGCCACAGTGGTGACGGGCCTTGAGAGGAATTGAGAGGCAACTCTGTAAAAACCCGCGGTATAGCAGATACTTTGTGTTTCCTCCGTTCCAACTCGTAACTGATTTCGCCAGTCTCGAGGTCAATTGCCAACCGATGTACAATTGTGTTTACGGACCGGTCACATCCATTCAATACTTTATCAAATGCATATTTCAGAACTGTTATATTTAAATTAAAGTAAGAAATAAATTCTATAAATATTGTCCATTATTTGGGAATTTCATAGGCATAAGTTTGAAGTAAAACCCATTATTTAGTAATAAATTGCAAATACTCTCCGAACTGGTGTCTCTAAGAGGTGCTGCTTTTGTGAATCATCGAAATCACTCATTGTTTTAAAATCACTTTCTGCGAGAATAAATAAACGTACACACCAACAGCATCAGTTTCATAAATCAGTAAAATGTCAAATGTCTGATAATCCTATAACATTATTACGTCACATTATTACATCTTCTTTATTTAAAAATACAAGAGTAGCCCGGATCGGTTAAACAATGGAAAATTTATTTTACTTACCAGGAAAATACGGGCATTCGTGAGATGACCTACGAGTCAATTAGATTTTGTATGGCATTTTACAGATGCCCTAAGAGTTGTGGAACTTGTCATATTACATACTGATATGAGCTGCAAGCCATTATTCTCGTGTCATCTCTGGGATGCCGTACGAGCTGTAGGACATGTACTATTCTCGTTTCATACGGAGTGCAAAGGGTTAACTGAATTGAAGATCTCTGGACAATTACATGCTATGCCACTACACGGTACGTTTTGAGAAAAAAGGAATGTAAAGGTTTAGACTTTGCATTCTACACAATGGGAGAAAGAAAATTTAAGATTTACACTGCCATCTTGCAGCGAATCTTTAAAATAAAATTCCACATCCAGATACTAGTACATCTATAGAGTGTCGAAATTCGCTAATATTTCAATTTCATCAAAGTATAATCCAAGCATGTTATTGCCCTGGGTCTTCAATTGTAGTAGTCTGCCAGAAAGTCTCCCGCAGTGTCTTCTTGCTGGTGGAGTGCTACAACAGAAATAGCGTTGGTAGAACGAGTTACAGCTTGTTTGAAAAAAGTAAATATCGTACTCACCATAATCATAACAGATGCTGGAAGTGTTGTTCCTTTTCTTGTTTCCCAGTGATCAGGTTGCTACTAACATAAATGCAATTTTTAATACGAGGTTCTCACTCAGTTCTGTGCCGACAGACTTTCCTGGCGCACTGTACTATCATTGTCCTGGTCTTTTTGTGTGTATGTGTGTGTGTAGGGGTGGTAGTACTTGTAACCTTCTTGTTCTGTTCTTGTAGTTCTGACTAATTTGAATTTTGTTTTCCCAATTTCGTAGTTATGACGTTCCATTGAATTTTTTGTTGTTCTTGTTTAATGTTTGGGCTCTTGACACACTCGCATTGTCCACTCCAGTGAGATACTTTTTGGTTTTAAATCTTCCAATTGCGATGGCTCCGAAAAAGACAGCTGACTTATTTTCCATTTTGTAGTATAGGGCATTTTATTTGGTGGTATCAAACTGATCTAATGGTATTTTTGTAACAATTGTTTTCTTTGATGCCACTCAAGAACTAGTTGTAACAGAATTGATAATGTATCAGCACAAGTAAATTAAATACAAAAAATTACCATATATACCTCAGCGTGCTTAATATCTATTTTCAAAATAGAATTCAGTGTAGACTCATACTTATAGACGAAAATAATAGTGATAATACGTATCAGGAATATCCAAAGTGTGCATTTCTGTTAATATATAGTTATTACATTCTTGAAAAATTTTACAATATTCACGGATTCCGGAAAGTGGAAGTCAACTGTGCGGTTTAACCCTCCTTGTGATTTTCGAACTTATTACACCAACGACGCTTTTATTTTCTTCGCATTATAGGAGTCCGTGTTTACTATTAAATTATGCCAAAAACTAATGAAAACATTTTTCTTTCACTTTTATTAATGCTTTACATATGCATTATTTAATGTCTTGTTTTTTTAATTTATCGATCAGCAATGAAATACGATAAAATTTTACAAACATTAAAAATACTTACCAATTTTTCAAATATATTTTCTTTCTTTATTCTTGCATTAACTCCATTTCCTCAAAGTGGCTTAGAAAATGAATCAGCTTGTTCTGAACCCTACTTTTTAATTGAAACAAGATGCATTATTACTAAGAATACTTCTCAAAGCAATGCAATTTAAAAATAAACACTGATAGAAACAATCGTTAATAATATAGACATTCACAAATGTACAAATTTTGAAGAAATTAACAATTTTAACATTTTCGGCAAAGTTTCATAAGTATCATCTCACCGCTAAAAGGCACGTATTTTCGTGTGTTTTAAAAATTGTCAAATGTTTCCTGTCAAATGTCTTTTTCAAGAGAACCCAATTTTATATCCAACGCGACGGATCCAACATGCTGCATACACAATCTTGTGTTGTTCTTGAGCATTTCGGCCCTCGCTCTTCGTCAAATCTACGCATCGTCACTCATGAACAACTGCTAATACAAATAAACAATACTTATTTTAAATATGCTGGATATTAAGCAAAGATCGGCGATATTATTAATCGATGATGGTGATGACATTGCAACCTTGAGAAGACACGGTGGGAGGAAATCTACAAGCGTTGCTAAACGATGTTTACATAATTCAGTTCAAAAAATAAAGTTTTCCAGCACACGGATGTCCAGAGAAAACCAGGATCTGGAGCACTTCATCGTCAGGGCCCCCTCATTTGAAACAAAAAATTCCCTACTTCCCCACTTCATAAACAGAATTAATTTCTCCATGCATCTGAAATACCTTATAGCGTTAAATTTGGATTAGAAATTAACACTTTTTTAAATTTCTTTTGAATGAAAAAAAATTGGGGGCCCCAATTATGTTGGGACCTGAGGAAAGTTGACCCAACTGCCCGCCTCCCTTGTGGTCGCTCCAGCAAATACAATACAAAATTTTGTAAAGAATCAAAATGCAATCGGTATAATTTTTATCTACAAATTATTAAGAATGCTAAGCTCCCATATATACATTTTAATATTGTTACTTACTCGTATGAAGTTTACAATGCGCTCTCGTGTGGTAATTCCACTTCACACTCTTGTATTAATACCATCATTAAATTGTTTCATATATTCATTTCTGTGCGAAATAAATTAGGCTGTAAACTTTCGAACCTTCCTACTTTTATTAATATTTTTAATGAAAATTTGGGTTGATCCGTAGTTTAGGGTGGCACGGTTCCTTTGGTTCCTTTTATGATTCATTATTTCTCGCGATTCCTATGTTTATAGTTGCGCGGTTCATTTGAATCACTGGTTGAGTGATCGAGAATAATTGTGTTCTCTTTAAAATAAATTCTCTTAAAAGTGAGAGAGGTATATAATACAGCGTGAGCGCCGAAGCGACAGCGGAGGCGCGAACCAGGTCCCGAGAGCGAGGGCCGGAAGGCCCTCGCGAACGTAGCACGTTGGATCCGTCGGGTAGCGACGTGCGATAGCACGTCGCGGACCACTTGGTGAAAAAAATGCGTTGGTTAAAGAATTGTGTAGGTTATAAAATTAAATTTGTAGCGTGAAAAATAGGAATAATCAGTTCACTTAATGAGAGTACGTTGCTACGTGGATTTACACGCACAGGGGGCTTTAGAGCAGTGGGGTAGTTATTCTCCCGATCAACCTTTAATTTAAATAATTATATTTATTGCTGTAACATCATGAACTTAACTACACGCGACTACTACGTATAAACAAGGATTCAGTTCATGGAGTCGATTCTCTTCTAATGAACCGAATCAGTGAATCAAAGGAACCGTGCCACCCTATACTTCGGATTTACCAAAATTTGTTATACGAACTATTATATAATCCAATTAATCGGAAATAATTTACCTGTCAAAATCTTTCTCGGTCTAGGGGGATGAAGCCGTCTTCTTGGTGCAACGTTTCATAGTATTTCATTCACAAATAAGTGAGACTCGGGTTTCAACGCACTTTGATATCAAATTACAATCACCATTCACCATTTGTAACTTTCATTTTCACACCTGTTTCGTAATACACTTCAGTTGGACTCTTAGACCACTTAATAAGCTTATTCACGGTACTTTTCGTGTACAACTTTAATTATGTATTGGACCTCTACTTCCACATTGTAATTGCATTCAACACAACTGCTTTCTTTCTGTCGGTTGAATATTTTATAAGTCTCTTCTTCCAGTTCAATATTGCATATCGTATCAATTTGATTTTTCTAACGAACAAAACAACAACCAGTCGTCTAGGCGACTCAAGGCCTTCTTGATAGTACTTTTATAGGCAACACTTCTCGTGCTGGATACTCGAATTGATGTGGAATTTTACCACTCACTCAGCACCGTGCAAAATCTGTAAAAGTGAATTTTTAAGCGCTATGAAGCACTCTGTATGTATTGTTTATGAAACGATCAGTATTCGGACCTCACAGCCCGCCGCTGCGAGTGAAGGCTCCCACAGACCGACGCGGAAGATCCGCAGCTTACGCGGACTGTCCGCAGCGGATGTTTCGCGTCACATATTGCCTTATGAGCACGTTCATGTGCGGCAGGCGAGCGTCGCGGCTATGGATTGACAGCGTTTAATCGGCGGTGAAATTCGTAACGCGTTTCTTCCACTGCAGCTCGAGTTTCGTGGAAGTCCGCCCGTGTTCGGGAGTCTTCCCTCCCCTCTGGGTCATAAGATTTGCCAACTGTCACCAAACGCTGACTCATAATTGTCGCTACGGTGTGAACGGTCCCGCGAATTCCGCGGCCACGTCTAGCTCGGAACTTTCCGCGCCGCACCCGCTGCGGATCTACCGCGTCGGTCTGTGGGAGCTTTAAATCGCCGCGCGCCGCTGCCTGCCCTGCAGCCGTTCCATCGGAGAGTTTTTGCACGCCTTAGCGGGCAGCAATCGACTGCAATCTCGATCTTCTGCGCATGCCCAGATGCGCAAAAGTGATGCGAAACTTGGACTGCGCACGAGATAGACCATGGAGCTCTGAATACATGGAGGTGCCGTTATCAACCTCTTTCGTGTTCAGCAAGTGAAGCCAGTCCGCCATATTGGTGGGTCCAAAATACTTCCGTCAAACATGAGAATAAATGGATAATGCCCATGTTTTCAACCGTTAACATACTTCTCTTAGGTGTGGTGAAAAAGCTGAAAAATTTGATGGAAGTGCGAATTCCCGTAAACGGACACACGATAAAGCAGTTCTATCAAAATCGTGTTCTTGGAAATGAGCCAAACATAACCTGTTGTAATTACTAGGCTGACCATTTTCTCTTCGTACAGCTCTAATAGACAGTGCTCTCCGCTTTGGATCTGCAGAAAATCTTTACGAAAAATATCACGATAATTAACGAATAACTTTCAAAGTGACTAAATGATCCAAATTACATGCAGTAGCTACTTATTTGTGGAAAGTAATTTCCGGTTTCTCTGTTCGGTTTGTACAGCCGTTAGCAACATTAGTAACTATAACGAAGTGTTACAAAAAGCAAGCTATTCTGAACAATGCTTTTAATATTAAAAACGATGCCAAACAGCACAACTGAACACGAGCACAGCTACAAGCCACAGAGCACTCACACGCAGTTTGTCTATGCTACAAGCTTTCTCGACTCACCAACATGGCGGAGGTAGCTTCAACTTTGTGACGTCATGCCAGCTCCTTATATTTATAGCTCCATGAGATAGACAGTGCTGCCAATTGTTTTGGTGTTCGAGGGTACACAAATCCCCTATCTCCGCACTTTCCGGCGTTATCAGCCTCTCCATCGTCAGAGTGTCACTTGCCTCGGAGGGCATGTAGGGTGACAAGAACGATTGTTTCGGATCAGGTTCAGTAAGACGGGAAGCTCACTTCAATAATTATATTACAGTTTATTATAAAGAAATTAGATCCCTAAAAAATCCTTATAGTATAAGAAAAGGTTTCAAGGTTTCAGTACGCTTCTCAGAATCCGAATTAAATAAATAAATTATAAAATAATTAAATACATTTATTATAAATCAATTGCACTTTTACAATGGAAACATTTTTGTACAATAATGGCTTGTAGCAAGAATAATTGTATTCAGATAATAGTATCAACACACCAAGTGCACTGTATGTAAGTTATTTTTTCAGTTTCTTCAAAACTTCATTGATTTAGGAGATTTTTAAAACGAACTTCGGTAGGATTGTTAAGAATGCGTGTCACTGTGCACTTCTAAATAGAAAAGAATAGTTTTGATTTTCGCCCTTTGACTTGATCGAACGAGCGCGCTACGAAATCTGATGCAGTGCCTCTGACCGGGAAGTCCTAGGTTCGAATCTCGACTGTGGCAGGATTTTCGACACGAGCTAGATAGCTAAGTCGAATTCAGTCGCTGACTGGAGGAGAATTCTAGCAGCAGGTCGCTCCGATCTGTAGTTTTCCAATCAACACCAGGCGAATGCCGGAGCAGTGCCCTATAAAACGTCCCACGGACCGCGCGCGATCTTTTCTTCCTCTTCCTTGTCCTATCCTCCCTTACTTACGTACATGCACTACACTACCACACACGCCACGGGGGAGACCGATCGAAAGCTTACAGCTACTGGCGAGCTAGCCGGCTGGGGGCGGAGCCCCACTGGTGGGAGATACTTGGTTGAGGAAACCCCCGCTATCCGACGGTAGGTCGGCACCGGATCTCACCATCCGCCATCTCCTGAGGGAGAAACATGCACTACACTTAAGGAACCAATGACCCTGCAAGTTGGCGCACGCCGAATCACTAATCAACCCACCAACGAAATCTGACGGTTGTTAGGCGTCGCGAGTAGTGTTCCTGGCGATGCAACGGGGCGCCCGCGGAGGTCACGTTAGGTCCTCATGCAAAATGTCTCTAAAACCCCATTTCTAATATTCTGTTGCACTTCGAAATTTGGATATTAGAAGGGTTTTGCATGGTTTTGTACCGGCTAGTGAAATTTCATGCAAATCTCCGTATCCAACATTGTGAGTATTGGATTTTAGAAGGGAGATTCTCTAAACTCTTGAACGATACACTGGCTTCTCCTTTGAATGTAGAGTCCCTAGATTCAGAGAGTAGCGCATCTCCGCCATTTTTACATCAAGCTTTCAGAGGAGTTCGAACTCTAAGGTTTGTAATGGGATCACCAATCTACCAAAACAAATAAGCATACCGTATATACTCGAAAATTCCCATTACGTCATCAGTTATCACTTCTCTGCTACGAGGCTATTGGGCCGTTGAGATTGTGCTACTCTGGATCTACGGGCTTTACCTCGACTGCCGTGCTGTTTGCCCATCCTGCTTGACCCTTGCCCTCCTCCTTCCGTAGTACTGGCGCGTGGTGGAGGGGGGCGTGGAGCGGCTCGAGCCGCCCCGCCCACTTCGCGGCCACGAGCTGCAGGTGTCGTTCCGGAGCGCCAGAGAAGTCCTACGCGCAAACGAGCTCTCCATCTCGCCGCTGGGGCCCTGCATCAACTCCAAGAACCCCAAGTACCCGGCATGGAGCAAAGAGGAGCGAAAGCTTGCCGAGAAGGAGCTGGAAGTTCTCAGGAAGTCTTACAACTGGATTTTCCCCGATACTGACTACAGTGGCAGGGGCAGTAGAGGAACCGGATTTATTTCCTTCGTCAAAGAAAGGTTGTCTGCTCCCCGACGATCTACTGTGAGGACTTTACGTGGCTCCGCAAGCCTTGAAATAGAAGCGCTCAGACACAGTCTACGGGAAAGCGACAGACAGATGCGATCCGAAGAAGAATTGCCAGAGCTGGAAGATGCCGCGGGGGGAGCTGAACTGAGAACGACACTCACTTCTGAAGACTTCGAATCGGATGAGGAGGAGCCAAAACTCAAAAAGAAGTCAACAAAATTGTTGCCGGTGGAGAAAGAATACGAGCTTCTCGCAGGGGAAGTAGAAGAAGACGTCATATCGATGATAGAAAGAGAAAGAGATACGAGAGTAAGCGAAAGGTCGTTGAAGAGCCTCCCGCCTGTTAAACCTCCCCCTCGAAAACCCTCTGAGAAACCGTTACCTACCCGGAAACCTTCTGAGCCGGCAGAGATCAAACGTAGTCTGCCTAAGACAGAAAAAATGAGACCATCCAAAGAAGGGAGGCCATCACAAGAAACTGGGCAAGTCACTGAATTGAGAAAGTCTGTCCCTGCCAAGGTTTCCAGAACAGAAGATCTCAAGCCTGAACGGAAGTCGACAAAAGTGTCAGAGAAGGGCGTAGATTACGAACTACCGCGAATCGCGTCACTAGTTGGCGAAGAAAGAAAACGTAGTTCTGCCGTTGCAGAAAAACAGAGATTGTCTATAGAAGGCAGGCCATCTCGCAAACCTGAGGATGTTGAACCGAGAAAGTCTGCCCCGGCCAAGACTTCCAAAACCGAGGAACTAAGTGAGCTACAGATTATTGCACTACCGGAAGCCAAAAGACGTAGCTCAACGATGGCGGAACCGAAAAGACAATCCAAAGAGAGCAGGACATCGCAACAACCTGAGGATGTCGCCGGATTGAGAAAATCAATCCCTGCCAAAGTTTCCAAAGCAGAGGAACCGAGGCAGCTCCACGTAGATTCACAGCCAGAAGAAGTCAGAAAACGTAGCTCGGTGATGGCAGAACCAAAGAGGCCATCCAAAGAAGGTAGACCATCACAAGAACCAGTGGACGTCGCTGGATTGAGAAAATCAATTCCGCCCAAAGTTTCTAAAGTAGAAGAACCAAAACCCAAGAAGGAGTCAGTGACAGAACCCGAAAGTGAGAAGAGAATAAGTGAAAGGTCAATCAAAAAGAGTTCTGAAATCACCCCATTAAGATCAAAAACCATTGAAACAAGTGAAGATTCAATACCTCGTGAAAGCATAAAAAGTATACCGAGAACCAGCAGACCCAGCGTAAAGAAAGAATCAGAACCTGAAAAGGAAGTGATGGACGAAGAGAAAAGCGACCGGCGAATTTCATTAAGGTCTTACGACAAGAAAAGTATACCTTCAGACGATAAAACTGATGCGGAGGAACCAGAAAAGAGGATCTGGATTAAGAAAAAATCGGAAGAACCTGAAAGTATGTTAAGTGACACCGAAGATGAGAGAAGTATGGATTTACTTGGTATGGAGGTACAAGAGCGCCGAAGAAGTTCATTGAGGAAATCGATACGCTTCGATGAAAAACCAGAAACAAGGTGGATTGAAAAGATTCCAACAGATGTCCAACCCAGAAAATCTGTAGACACGGAACCACCGCCCAAAACTGAGAAAAGGAGCGCTGCTAGTTTGCGACGGACCTTGGATAAGGATGATACTGTCCTGGAAGAAGAGGGAGAATTGAAAGAGGAAACAGAAGAGATCGAGGAACCAGTGAAAGGCAGAGAATCAATGAAAAGCAGGGAATCGGTGAAAAGCAGGGAATCGGCGAAAGGCAGAGAATCGGTGAACGGCAGAGATTCTGTGAAAGAAAGAGATTCGGTGAAAGGAAGAGATTCGGTGAAAGAAAGAGATTCGATAAAAGGAAGAGAATCGGTGAAAGAAAGAGATTCGATAAAAGGAAGAGAATCGGTGAAAGAAAGAGATTCGATAAAAGGAAGAGATTCGGTGAAAGAAAGAGATTCGATAAAAGGAAGAGAATCGGTGAAAGAAAGAGATTCGATAAAAGGAAGAGAATCGGTGAAAGAAAGAGATTCGATAAAAGGAAGAGAATCGGTGAAAGAAAGAGATTCGATAAAAGGAAGAGAATCGATGAAAGAAAGAGATTCGGTAAAAGGAAGAGAATCGGTGAAAGAAAGAGATTCGATAAAAGGAAGAGAATCGGTGAAAGAAAGAGATTCGATAAAAGGAAGAGAATCGGTGAAAGAAAGAGATTCGGTGAAAGGAAGAGATTCGATGAAAGAAAGAGATTCGCTGAAAGAAAGAGAACCGGTGAAAGGTAAGGAATCGGTGACAGACCGGGAATCGGTGACTGACAGGGAATCAATGAAAGAAAGGGATTCGGTAAAAGGCAGGGAATCGATTAAAGATGAAGAATCGGTGAAAGAAGAGGAATCTGTGAAAGACGAGGAATCGGTAAGAGATGAAACGGTGGAAGATGAGGAAACAGTGGAGGACAAGGAATCAATATATGAATTAGAAGAGGGTGACGAAGTAAAACAGGATGAAATAATAGAAGATGAAGAAAGGGTGGAAGACGAGGAAGTGGAAGACGAAGAGAAAGTTCAACAGGAGGAAATCATGCAAGAGGAAAACGTAGAGGACGAGGAAATGGAAGAAGAGGAACAAGTAGAACCGGAGGAAACAATTGAATATGAAGAAAAGGTGGAAGACGAGGATGTAGAAGAGGAGGAAAAAGTAGACCTGGAAAGAGGTGAAGAAGATGAGGGAGAAGAAGAAAGACAGGAAGAGGTGGAAAAGGCTAAGGAAGAGGAAGAATTGGAAGACGAGGAGGAAATGGAAGAAAAGCCACCTCCTCAGAAACCGAAGAAGAAAAAGTCGGAACCAGAAGAAACTGAAGGAGAAGAGGAGGAGGAGGATGAGGAGGAAGAAGAAGACTCAGAAGGGGGAGAAGATAATAAAAGAAAGTGGTACAGAAAAGCATTTGCGCAATGGGTAACGGAAATGAAAGAATGGGATGAAGAAGGGAAGGCACCCAACCGAGATTCAATGTTCCGTAAAGGCTTCAAGATGTGAGTATTTGATATTGGCGTATTTTACTGAGGAAATGTGTCAGCTCCTCGTAGAAGTTAATCAGTTTTTCAGGGATGATTTCTCCCACGTGCAACACAATTATATTACAATATATTTTGTAGAAATGCCACTTTATCTTTGTTCTTTGTAACATTCACTTTATAATAAATAGTGAAAAGAATGGTGTGATAGTTGTTTTTTTTTCTGTTGTATTTAGGTAATGAAACAACTTTGCATTATCCGAACATGTAATTCATTCCACAACTAGAATTACATCTAAAGTAATGATGCAAAAATATACAAAAGCATTTCACGTATTGTAATAGTTATGTAAAATAATTGTTGATGAGGTATTTAAGAGCGGAACCTCATGAGGTTACTCCACATCATAAACATCTTATAGCTCTAATCCAGTGACGTAGGCTCAATGGATTCGAGTGATGTGTCGCAACCCCAAGTTTTTCGTCTCTTTTAAAACTTTTGTTACAAATCTTTTTCTATTCCTCAAGTACATCTCTGTGTTCCGTTTGTACTTTTCATTTATCCCCATGCGCTTTCCGGTAGGCGCCTGTCACCTCCATGGATGTGACAGGCCGAGAAACATCCCTTCGACAGTTTCGATTCGTTACCGAGGTCAATGAAGTCTCACCATGTGCTGTGTGCAAGATGCGAGGTTTCGGCCGACGCTCATTGGCGCTTCTGTATTCCCCCTCCCAAAGCTTCGCCATTGCCTCTCAGTCGTCACGTGCTAACGACTGGTGGGGGAAGGGGAGTTTGACCACACTGCACATGTATGCGCGTATTATTGCGTTATTATTGTCAGAGCAAGCAATGTACGATTAGCAATTCTCAAAGATTCTCTAAGAAAGTACAGTAGGTATTACTTCGTAATAAGGATAGACACCTTAATTGGCCTACCTTGTTTAATCCGTAAAACTGATCGCATCCCCATGATCACTGACAGTGCCTGACTGTAACTTTTGTGTGCCCTATCCTGTCAAATGTTTTAGCGTTCTTTTAATTTGCTTTTTTAAACATTAAAGCTATTTATAATATTTTGAATAAAAAACTATTGTACGATATTGTGACGCAAATATTGTGTACATATAAATAATTGATTATACGTATACGTGTAAATAATTCTCACCACGATATTGATTTAATAAATATACGATATGTTTGTATTCATTTTATCTGTATATATCAGCGGATATTATTATATTTATTAAATTTACGGATAAATTATTTTACGGATAAATAATAAAATAAATTTATTTATTAAATATACGGATTAATTATCATTTTCTTTTGTTACAAGTATGGAAAGAAATGTTTCTATAAAAAACATTCAAAAGTTCGCCTTATTGAATCCGCTGAAATTCGTTCGCCCCCAAAAAGTGCGCGCCCCAGACTGCAGCCTACTCAGTCTGTTCGGTAATCTGGCACTGATCAGTGATCACTGAACAGAAGACGTTACTGCTCTGATCAATCTAATAAATTTATAGCCAGAGAACCAGCAGCCTAAAAACCAGTAGATAAAATACCAATGAAAATTATCACTAATATAAAACTAATTTTACAATGGATTGAAATAATTATGCGTGATAATATGAAATAATTGAAACCATTAATTGGTGGAACATTGAACATAAAATGATTGTTGCTCATTTAAGTGAATTATTTTCCACTTAAGGGGTTTCGAAAATGTTAAATTAATATCAAACTTCTTTCAAGGTTGTCGTAGGCTTCCGTGGGCAGAGTCATGTAAATGATCTTGGCTGTCCGGGACCAGGGCTGTCTGACCAGCGCTGAGGAAGACCACGAAAAGATGGTCCAAACGTCGGCAACACAGCCTTCGACACGGCGTCACCCGGACAGCCAAGATCATTCTTTTAAGTTTCTACAGTTTGCTTTAGGCCATAACCGCGTCTGATGCTTGTCAGGGGAGATTTATTTTTGGTTTCATTGATTTTAATGTCATGTACTGAAAGTATTATCCAAAAGAGGTGATCATAAACTATTACACAGATCTTCAGGGTAGCAATCTGAAGGATTCCTACTACTATATATAGAGATCAGACCAGTTAATGGACCTGGGTGTAATTCTCACTTTCTCCCCCACATGTGAGGCTTAGTTAACTATGTATATCCAAGCTGTCTAGCCAGGAGAATGCGAGTTCTAGTAAGAATGGGAAATTGCCAGAGGGATTTAAGTGTGCTGGGTTTCTGCCAGAGTTATTTTACACAATACAAGCACCACTAATAATGTGACCCTGTCACAAGTTATAAGTTTGGTGCAATTGCCATCAGCAAATGGAAGGGCATGACAGATTAACATTGACAAAGATATTGATATCTTTGTGAATATGAAACCAACAAAAATCTTCATATCTGAGGTTTAATAATTTGTTTTCCCGATATCAAGAATGTTAAAATTATCAAATTTAGCTTCTTTGTATTACTTTAGATTGTGCTTTCAGCAGTATTTTACATTTACTTCATTATGCCTTCCAAATAGTAGTTAAATAACATTTATATATTTTAATTTTATAAAAGGTCAATTAAATATTCAAGTAAGAATCTATCATCTATTTTTATTTTGAAAAGTATCATAACAAACAAATTGAATTAGTACTATTTAAGCCCTACCACACATTTTGAACCCATTGCCCTTACTATAAAGCTAAGACCCAAATATGTTTTAAAATTTGTTTAATGAGAATTTAAAATGTTACTAGAAGAGCCTTTATGATTAATTAAATTGCAAAAAGAAAGAGTAGAAAGGTTACAACAGAAAAGTACTACATACGGACTATACAGAAAAAAAAAATAACCAAAAATATTGTTTCATATTTTCCAGTCTTTACGCCCAAAGGCTAATGAAATGAGGGAGGATTACAAATTTATGAACAATAAGCATACAATCACTATTCACAGAGAACAAAAGATTGAACATATTTCTGGAAGTATAATTTAAATGCATTATATTTACTCAAGATCTGTACATGTATGTTGTAGTGGGCAATAGAAGGAAATTCTGATATTCACCTTAACTTAAAAATGTAATACATCACTTATAATTGATGAGTGAGTGGAAAAACAATTCTAGTCCAAAATTGGTCTTTTTCATTTTTTTAACAGAAATTACTGCAGATGGCATGGAGACTGAAAACAGTTTAATATGAGATCATTTGACTTCAAATCAGGCAGCTCCTTCTCTTTGATGAATTAAGGAACAGAATCTGCCTTGGACATATACTGCTCTTTCACAGAGAATTTGTGACATCTGCGTGGTGACTTGAGCTGCTTGCAACAGATGGTTCACACTTGTTATTTGCCAGTGGTATGGGGCTGAGGTAATTTAATTCTTTTTTATTACTGATCAAGAGTGAGCCTGTTATGAACCAAAGAATGAGAGGTGAGGGGAACAGTAAGCACTGAGGCAGTAAGTTTCGTTACTTTTCAGTGAAAGAATGTGTTCACAGTCAAGTTTGTAAGCAAGCACTCACAAGATTAAATGGAATTTCACATTGAGGTTCAGCGACTGACAGGAATTCTTTTGTCAGGTCTGTCTCCAAAAGATGGAGGAAAGCTTAATAATAGACCTCATGCTATCAAGTACGAAAATATATTTTAGAATCCTTTCTAAGGAAAATTGCACACTACTCATCAGATTCTGTGAAGTATAAACTTCACAGAAGTGAAGCTGAGTGAATGAGTGTCAAAACAACAGCCTGTTTACAAAAATATCTTGAAAAGGAAAAGGTTATATGAGCATTACTTAAAGGTTCAAGTTGGAATTTGGATGATGCCAAGTTGTATTACTTATCCACTCTTACAACAATAAAATGTATTTTGTGTTATACATTGTTATTTTGCAAGAAATTTTGTTGGTAAATCTTCATTGAGATGAAAAATAGTACAAGACCACAGTTTTTGTGTAAATTATAATATATTATTATTGAAGATTTTTTTAATCAAATTATTCCTCAGAACGTATTTGTATGGCATGGTTCAACATCACTGAAATAAGAAAACCGTTTAAATCTCAAAATTTTTTATCATATCTAATCAAATCTTATTTCATGAATTATTTTAAAATAAACTTTCTGGACTAGTACTGTTTTTCCTCTCACCCATCAATTAAAATCATTGAATTCTTTTTTGAAAAGGGACACATGTTTCAAATGATTACTGGATATTGCATTTATGAACATTCACTAATCTTTGCATTTAAAAACAATCAATCTTCAAACTAAAAAACACTTGCTATCTTCACTTTTCTAACTATAACATACATTTGCTCACACTGTGAGAAATGACTGCATACGACCACAGCCAACAGACCAACTACAGCCTTTTAAAATATATAAAGAACAAATGACTGTAGATACACCTTCATTCTATTAATATTAAGATGTTATTAAATTTAGTGTTTGTATCATAAAACTGGATAATAATAGTAAGTGGTAACACACCTGGGATCCACTACCTTTTATTTAAAAACACAATTACACAATTTGGTTGAGTAGAAAGCTCAAAAATCTTTCTAAATGAAAACCTTTAGTATTTCAAATATGTAGATTACGAGGAACTCCTTGGACGAAATGTGGTTTGAATGTTGTTAAAATTTTCTGATTCCTCTACCGTGTTTTTTAACATTTTCATTGAGACAGTGAGAATACTTGATTGTCTATTCAAAATGGTGAAGACTTTACTACGCTTGGCATATTATTTTCAAATTGTTTTTCTTTTGTCTTCCTCACAATCTTTGTTGTAATTCTCTTCTCCAGAGCTATTTTCCAAATTTATTATTTCTTCTACTTCTGGAACCTGTTAGAATTCTTTCATTAACTATTCCTTTATATTTACTTCTTAGTGGTAGGAAATGGTGAGGAGTTAATGACATTTAAATCATCTAAATGAAATTGAGGCGTAGCTTTGTCATATATGTTTATTTTAGCATAAAGCTTTTCCGGCCGCATTGCGGCCTTCTTCAGTGCTACAAATAATAATAATAATAATAATAATGATAACATTAATATACTAAATTCAAATGCAGGATATTATTATGAATAAAATTAGAATTTAAGTGAAATAGAAAATTAGACATAATTTTGAATAGAGGGTGCTAAGAGAAGATGTACTATTCTAAAGTGAAGAAAATCAAATGAAATACAAATAATGTAGGCAAATATATAAGTGAATAAATAAATTTAAATAAATTGAGATGAGCAGACTGACATACCTATTCTGAGGCTGCTGGGCTGCTGGGAAGCTGAGGCAGCTCGGTCCAAACAAGACAGCGAGGGTGAAGGGCATTGCCTGCTATTTAAAAGACATGTTAGTATTTCACATAAACATGACATTTTCATGGAATGTTCTACATGAATATGTCAGAAAGGACGATTAAATGATATCAGACTCCAGAATACAATTATAGTAACTAAGATGAATAGTGAAAATAAAATTTATAAACAGTTAGCAATATGGGCATATAAACAGCAAAAAAACCCTCAAATGAAGGGTATGGAGAAATACAATAGTAACTTTTAAATATGGATTTTTATTTCTTAATGGAAATGCAACGGTAACCTCCAATAAACTTGTTTGTTCAAAACGCTCAGCTATATGACCCCAAATACTATTTCAATAGCTTTTAAAAAACAAACGTATGGAGGAATGCATTACACACAATGTCCCTGATCTTCAAATAGCTAGCCAACATGTCTACAAAATAATAATCTATTTCAAATATATTTTCTTTCAACATTTTAAAAGTTATGCATTCAATGTGAGAGCAAACCTCTTACTATGTTATAGTTGACCCATGTTCACAGTGCCTGACTTTGACTTTTGTGCACCCTAAGATGTCAAATGTTTTAGTGCCCTTTTAATTTGCTTTTTCTTTTAAACAGTAAAACTATTTATAATATTTTGAATAAAAAAATGTTGTATGATACTTGTAACCGACGCAAATATTGTGTACATATAAATAATTGATTATACGTATAAATAATTCTCACCTTGATATTGATTTAATAAATATACGATAATTTTGTATTCATTTTATCTTTATATACCAATGGATAATTAACACTTTCTTTTGTTACAAACATGAAAATAAATATTT